>PNEQ01129288.1:0-65075 GCA_003012365.1 Medauroidea extradentata
TGTCGTGGGGTTTTACACGCAAATCACAGACGTGTGGTGTTACAGTAACCTTATTGTGATTGGTACAGTCAAATGAGAAACGTCACAGTTCAAAGGCACGCTGCCAATATCTATGAAGCAGAACTGCAGACGTGCACATAAGGTACTGGAACAAAGTGGGGCAAAATTCTTTTCGCGAAAAGTTCATGTCTCTAGTCATAACCAATGAAACTTGCGCAATGCTCCTTAATGCGGTGCCTTCTCCTCAAAAGTAATTTCTTCGCTGCAGTTACCACTAAGGTTGTGGTTACTGACGCCCCTTTAAAGGACGTTTTTAGAAGTTTGAATTCTGGTTCTACCGTTCACAGAAAATTATAGAAGTGTTACGTCGTTTACCTTTTTCCCAGCTTATTCCAACTTAAGTGTTTAAAAAATTACCATGTAAATCGTTAGTTTATGTTTTAATATCGTAACAAATATTCTAAGAAAGTTAGCACCGTGTTCAGCTTAGTTTTATCTCATTTAAAATTAACTTACTTGGTGCTGGTTTATGAGTAATACGTTGACACTACTTTTTTACTCTTTGTGTGGAATTTATTAATCCTATGTGCAATAATTTTATGTAATTCGAATATCATACAACTACCTACATTTATAAGCTACAGTTTATTGCACTCTTACATTAGAGACGGACAGACATAAGTTTACAGGAGGATGAGGACGTAAATCGGCCATAGCGCGTGTTAAGGGCTATGGAATGCGGACTGGAATACTCGTTCGTCAGTAAAATTTGAACAACTCATCAAAATTCTAAGAGAATTTTTTTTCCCAAAGTGATACTTTATCAAAAAAATCTCTGCGCGAGAAGTTTACGGATGTTAAAATTATTTTGAAATGAAAATGCGAGTATTTGAGAAATTCGTTTATAGAGGCCTAGAAATTATAGTATAAACAATTATAAAAATTACCATTTTCCTTTTTTTTTTTTGTAGATTTTGTGGCTTCAAGCCTTTATTTATCTAAAAACTGTTTTTAATATTTTACTCTGATGCATAGTGCTATATAAATAAACGTCCTCTGATAAAATATCTACTCAGCAAAAAAATCTCATCAAATTTTGATGAGTAGTTCAGATTTTATTGACAATTGAGTATTTCAGTCGTCCGCTCGACATTGCACGTTTTCATACCGCTTAAGGAACCGCCATAGCATCCGCCCGGAGAGATTATTCAAACCTTGGATATAATGATAGCCAGAGCCGGGGATCGAGGCAAACATCTCTGGAATGCCTGTCCAACGTTTTACATTTGCGCCATCTCGCTCGGCATCAGATAACAGTAAAGAAATTGACATATAGCTTTTAGAAATTAAACATAAAGATCAACAACTGAATTACTTACGCTCTGTAGTCCAAACTAAACTTAAAATTAAAATTATCAAAAAATATGTATACAATGTAGAGCATAGAATAAATAAGGAAAGGACGTTTAGACTATTATTTTTATTTAAGAATCTGAGTAGTAAGAAAAGGTTACTTATGTACGATTTGTGACAGTAGGACATATGTACTTCAGTAAATATTGCAGGGCATTAATTATACCTAGGGACAGGAAAATGTCGCTAATTCAGTTACCTGCAGGCTAGAATCCACTGCACTATGCATACTCAAACCCCGTCTACTCGTCTATTATCTGCTGTTTCCTGAGTAGTAGCTAGTAGACAAATGATAATTGGTTGAGTACGCATAGGAAAGTTTATTCTTACATGCAAGTGATTGAATTCGTGAAGTTGTCCGGTCCCTTACTATATACCCTACAGCTAGAAGTGCGAGAATTCCTCAGGTTCATCCAGCAGCATATTATATTTCTCAGACTTATACACGGTCTTCATACGATAAATTATTCTCTGGTAGGCAACGGAAAGTGTCGCTAGTTCTATGACCTTCATGTTAGACTCCATTGTCCTGTGTGTGCTCAAAACACGACAATTAATTTATTAGCTTCTGCTCGCCGGAACAACAGACAATGAACTGATATATGGGGCTTGAGTATGCACAGGTAGAGACATGAACTTTTTGCCCCACTTTGTTCCAGTGCCTTATGTGCACGTCTGCAGTTCTGCTTCACATATATTGGCAGCGTGCCTTTGAACTGTGACGTTTCTCATTTGACTGTACCAATCACAATAAGGTTACTGTAACACCACACGTCTGTGATATGCGTGTAAAACCCCACGACACACGAATGTCAAAACATCCTATCTCTGACCGTGAAGCAAGTCTGCAGACGTGCACACAAGTCACTGACACAAAGTGAGGCAAGTTTCTTTTCGCGAAAAGTTCATGTCTCTATGCACAGGATAATGCGCTCCAAATGACACGTCAGTAAACTCGCTGTTACATTCCTTATATATTGGCTTCTAACTGTATCAGCGGATAACACGCGATACCGATGTGAATTATGTCCTTATTTAATCATAGTTTGCAGTAGCCAATGCCGGCTCAACATACCCACCGTCTTATCACATAAGTGACAGTGAATTATATTTTACTAAACAATCGGTTTACTATTAATATTTACTTACTGCACCAAGCAGAGCTCGTTTGACTCAGCCGGACCCTTCTTTCAGTGTGGCATTCAACATCACCTAGAACACATCCGCGAAATTCACGTACTTCTTACCGTAATATATATATATATATATATATATATATATATATATATATATATATATATATATATATATATATATATATATAGGGCTAGGAAAATTTCATGAGTTCAACGACCAACAAGCTAGAATCCATTATCCTGTGTATACCGAAGTTCTGCCATTTCTACATTACCTGTTCTCATTCAGGCAACATACAATGAATGAATATACTGGACTAAGTATGCATAGGACATTGGATTCTAGCCTGCAGGTCATTGAACTCGTGGAATATTCCTAGCCCTACTTATATATCAAACAACACAACAACCCACCTCTGTAAGTAAAACGTCACCTTTTCTAGCACAGGGTTCTACGCAGATAATTACACTGATTTGCGCAACACTTTATAAGTGCAGTGACAAAACAAAATGTAAATAAAAAAGTATTTTTCATAGTAAGAAATTTTTTTTAAGGTTACGAGTTGGTTGTAATCAATGTAGAGGCACGATTATTTCGCGTATTGATAGAGGTACGTCAATTTCGCTGATCCACCTGGCAGCAGCCTAGACTTGTCAGTCCTATACACCCACTGGCCACAATCGATATTATATTGGCTTATAACCGTACAAACAGGTAGCAAGCGATAGCACTTCGCATTATTTCCTTATTTACTACTAGCTTGCAGTAGTCAAACGCGTTTCGTAACAGCCGCCAGCAAGTCACAGACATGACAATGAAGTATACATAATTGGCGTTCAACCTGACCTGGAATGTATCTGCGAAATTTACGTACCTCTACGTATTGATTGTAGGTCAGGTTGAACGTCAATAACGTATACTTCACTCCTCCTGTGACTAGACGAGAGCTGTTTTAACACACATTTGGCGACTGCCAGCCAGTTATTAATAAGGAAACAAGCCGTTGGGATATCGCGTGCTACACACTTGTACTGTTAGAAGCCAATGTTTTTTTTCGGTTTCAGCTGGTACACTTATAGAACTGAGAAGTCTAGGCTGTTGCCAGAAAAACACGCGATATACTCGTGCCTCTACAATAAGTCTTCACGCACACGGCCACACCAACTTCTCAGCACCTTACGTGCGCAATTAATTTATATCATTATACTGCGCTTTCTACAGTTTAAAAGTCCCGTCATATTAGGCAGTTATTGCGTCTGAAATGGTAATTTTAAACTGCCCATTTCTTTTGTATTAAGGGTGTCAATGTGAGAAAATATTACTTTTTTATTTTTGTATCAAATAGTGTTAGTTTTATAGGCGTTAATTGACTTTTATTTGTCTTACAAAAAAGTAATTAGCTTAGCCAGTTTTTCTATAATGGCATTTCAAAGTAAAAATTTGCATATTTTTACTTTGTAGAAAACTTAAAAACCAGTAAACATAAAGAAATTGAAAATAAAAGTATCACATCATAACTATATGTTACGACCTACGACTTGAGACACATAAAATCCCATTACAGAACCTTTTTAAAATTTAAATAATTTAAAAATTTCTTAATTTCTTATTTTTGTTTTTGGCAATTTTTTTTTAGTACATAGATATTTTATAATGGGTTTTAATATTCTTCAAGCCGTAAATCGTGACATAGTCTTTGGTGTGATTTTTTTTTAATTTCATTTTGTTTTCTGGTTTTCAAGTTTTGTATAAAGTAATAATATGCAAATTGTGACTTTGAAATGCCGTAATGGGAAAATTGGCTGACCTCATTACTTTTTTCGTAAGATAAAAATGTACTCCCAAAAAATGCCTGTAAAACTAACATTATTTTACACAAATATAAAATTATGATTTTTCTTTCATCACTTGAACGCCCTTAACGGGCCGCGGCGGCAAAATGGTCAGACCACTTGTCTCCCAACAAGGCGATGCGGGTTCGATCCCCGGCGGAGTCAGTCTACAGACATTTGCCCTCGGGTATCCTCCTCATACAGTATTTATTTATATATCCACGGGGAAGAGGAAAAACAATACATTTCATGGGATTTTAAGCAAAGAATAAATCCGGTTTAGTATTTAGATAGTACATTTAAGCTAATTACTATAAATGAACAACATTCTAGTAACGTGATATAAATACCAATGAATTACCTTGGGACAACATTACGAGGCTGTTACTGTGACGCTCATAGCTGCTGTAACCACGTGTTATCAGAAGCTCAGGCTCTTGACGAGCCTTGTCATTAATAAACCTTCAGGACGATATCCTTCAAAGGTTTCCCGTGTCAGGAATCGTTACTTATCTCCTCTCGGCACTTAAGATTACCCGGACAGACATAACAACACGGTAACCGAAGCAGAGAAGAAACCAGAGGCCAGCCGTTCCGTGAGAGGAAAGCCACGCTAATGGGCCAGCCTTCCTGGAGCAGCTCGATAAGGGCGATATTGACATGCCCGCCTAATGGATCATCGATTCTATGGCCCGTTCTACAGTGACACGCAAGTGCATACGTATCACGAATACGCAAACGTAAGACACTCAGCGTGTGTTCTACAAAGGGACGCAATCGGGCTCTGATACGCATCCGGAAACGAAATAAGAGTTGGTCAACGCCGAACTCTTACGTATCCGAGCTTGCGTTTAGCCAGTAGCAATCGAGCATTTAGTCTTTCGCCACAATTTTTGTTTACAACACTTTTACACCTTTGAGTTATCACGGTTACTAATTAAAGCCTCTTTCGTGCGCGGTATTTACAATTATTATTTGTGACCACAATACTACAGAACAATTTCCGTAAGGTACCATTTGGAAAATTAAACTTACGAAAAAAAAATTGATTTGCAAAATATTGTCTGTTAATTATTACGTTAAAATTGTGTGGATGTTTATATTTATCTTGCTATAGAAGATACGTACAAACCTTGGTACAATATTTATAACTAGAGCCACGATTTTATGGTGAACAGATTTTTGCAACATTTGGTTTCGATGCGTCATGTGCACGTCTACAGGTCTGCTACATCGCCCATAATTGGATAATTTTACTCTCACATTTTAGTTGGTTGGAATAGCTAATAATCATACCAAAAAACTTCACATCTGGCAACCATTGTGCCCCTTTGTAATAAGCTAGTACATGTGTATGCGATTCTAAAACGCCCGTGACAACTTTTCCTGGCCCTCTAGCGGTGTTGACGTAATAAATATGACCGTCAGAAGTTTCGTGAAACCCTTCTACCCTACACTTCCCTTAATAACTTGGGTTTGTATTTTGATATTAATTTATATTGTTAGTGACAATCAGGAGAAAACGCGCTTTCTAACGGTATACTTAATACCATTGTTTATGTTCATAATATATACCAGAAATATGATCTTTGAAATAATTGTGTAATGGGTGTGCATGACCGGAAATGTTTGTAAATATTTTTTAATGATTTTTTTTCTAAACATTTTGCTATTGGAATCCGTTACATGTATCTCAAATCTGGCCCTATACATTTTTGTTAGTTTTGTTTGCCAGAAAATTACCATTTTAACCGTATGAATTCTACGTTATCAGAAACAGTTGATGAAAACGTTCCAAAACAATGTAGCATTGCATGGCGAGTCGTTATGCCAACAATGTAATTTATATGGGTTCCGATAAGCTTTATAACAGTTTATGCAGGAAATGTAATTACTATATTGTTGGTGTATATGGAAATCAATGTTTAATATTTTAGGGCTATAAACTGTTTTTTTCTTTAAAATCAGTGATATTAAAATTAAGCACAACAATGCGGAAGAAAAGAATGTAGGCTACAGTGCAATATTATTGCAATTTAATATCCAAATTCAAGAATATACAATGCATTGTCAAAAACACTATCGTCATCCTATTCGAATGAAATAATATATTGCTGCCATATGCAATAGTATCGAAATTAGTTGTGCAAATGCATTTGTGATTGCCGATTACTGTCGGAGCCTTGCCCTTCTCATTCACAAAGTTTCGTACATCGTATTCCTATTTTAACACATTTACATGATGTGCATTACTTGCGACAAGCACAGGAGGTAAGTTCTACACGGTGTTTTGACACTTCTGCAATTGTTGTCCACATAGGTCGTTATGATCCGACTAGATTGTCGAAGGTATTGTGTATTATGTATCGTGCAACGAGACTGTTGCTCCAAATTCTAGCTTGGAGAGTAACTCGTTTGATGTGTTGTGTTTAATCATCTGCTGTAGGAGGTATGTTTTCGATTGCTAAATTCATTCTTGTAAATAAAACTCATCTGCAGTCATTGATGCTCTGAATATCTGATGCTTGACCGTAAAGTAGAATTACAAATCACCGTAACCTGCAACAGATCATGACAGCTATTATCAGTATCAGAGGGGCCTGTACAGAGCTGACGTCAAAAAAATCAACCACACGAAATTACATCCAGACCTTTCAAGCTGTCTTCTTGCCAATGCAACAAAATGTGGCAACTGTGTCGCAACCAATTACAGAGTGAAAAGCCAACAAATTTCTGCAAATTTCCGGGGGGGAATTTTGCACAAGTCTAATGAATTGGAATGAATTTCCTGTATTTCCCACAACACTACTTAATCCGTAGTTCATTAATATATTGTATTTGTTGAAACAGTGATGGTGAAATAACCACTACATCTGAGACCACAGTTCGTATTAAGATGCGAGCATGTCAACTTTCTACTGCATGCTTGACATGAAGAAGGCAACCACCTACTTCTTCGTGTGAGGCGGGATAAATGCTTGATACATCCATAGTTGTTAACGTGAGGACTGAGTCCTACATAACCAGTGAAAAATACGCTCTATTACTTTTCAGATCCCACATAAATGACATTGTTGACAAAACAATTCGCTGTGCAACGCTACATTGTTTTGGATAATTTGCAGCTACTGTTTGTGATGAAACATAAGTCATTATATGCTTCAAAAGGTAACTTTCTGACAAACAAAATAGTACAGGGCAAGTTTTCAGCTACATGTATCAGATTTCAAGTTATTTAGCAAAACGTTTAGAAAAAATTTAAGTAATAGACAGAATTTTTAATAAAGTTACAAATATTTCTAGTATTAAGAACCTCAACAATGATGTCAAATATACACTGTTGGAAAGCGCGTTTTCTCCTGTTCAGTAATGTTAATATCAAATATACAATCCCGAGTTATAATGGGAAATGTAGAAGAGTGTCATAAATCGTTCACGGTCGTATTTATAACGTTATTAACACCGGTAGAGAGCCATGAAAATTTGTGTCCCGGGCTTTTTACACTCGTCTACTCGTGTACTATCTGAATCCAAAGGGGCGCATTGGTTGCCAGATGTGAAGTTTTCTCAGATATCACACCCGATTACTTTGTTAATACTAAAACAACGTCGAAAGAAACCACAAATTATCGGAAAGGAAAATTTTACTAGGATTTCAAAATTTCTCACTTTATCAAATCTTTGAATCAACTGATTCCTAATATCTTTATCTATTTTAAGAAAACACACTTTATACGACTCTTCTTTCCTCCCAAGCGCAACACACATTTGGGATGTCATCAGAAGCTGCTAGAACTACTGACTCTTAAAAAATACTGGAAGAAGTATTTGTTTGCCTCAATGCTATTCGTTCAAAATTCATAACTACAAGGTCACCGTTTAGAGTGTTTATGAATTTAAAGGACTACTATAAAACCACTGCGCGCCAATTAAGTGGAATGTGCATAAGAGCTAGGTTATTCTTTATTTGCACACAAGTCTCGCCGATATTGCTTACTAAAGTTCTTCCGAGGACTTTTGACAGTTTTCTACAACTCAATGAAGTACGAGACTATGTTATGTTCTGCATATTTTGCAAGAGACCGCTATTCGAATTCTTGCGTTGTCGGTTCTGTTTCTGTTGCGACCACAGTAGTAACTTGCAAGATATTCACTATTTTTTGCCAGACGTTTCTTCCGTTACAAAATAATAACCAAACGATGTTACTACAATTTAGAGAAAGGTGTAAAAATATTATTTATGCTCTGTCGTGCCAAAATGTTTTAAACTTGCAGAGAAACTGAACCTACCAATCGGTAACTTATAAATCCGAGGTTAGGGAACAATTTTCGTTAAACGCTGACCCTCGAATTTATCGGTGAAAATTCTGGTGTTAAATTTCTTATACAATTATAAGTTAGTTTCGTATTCTTTCGAGTGGTGTATTTTCAGATGTAACTGCAGGTATAGTGTGTTTCATTTATCATGGAACATTCGGAAATAGGGGTTTCTAATGAGCCTGGTGTTTTTCAAAGCGTTCGCGAACTTTCCCTCTGGAATGTGTTTTCGTTTATTTGGTAAATTCATTACCATACGTTTGAATGATTTTAGGAAATAATTATTTTTATGTATTTGTAAGTCAGTTAAGTCAGCAAGTAAGACAAGTTCCTTAAGGTGACCGCCTGGCCAGGCTACAGAGCGTGTGCAAAGTCTCGGCAGTTACAAAATTATTGGTAAACTGCTCAACACGTATAGATGATCTCTGCTTAGGAACAACATTCAAACAACGTTACACGTGTGCATACACATTTCAGATTCATCATGATTGATTTAGAATATTTTCCATCCGCTGAAATTGCGGAAAAAAAAAAAAAAAAACCTATTTGCGCTCTTTTTTAAGTATGAAAATCTAAGAGCAGTGTATTTTAAAGGGATCAGGCGTGTATAACACACATTTACTTTAATACTAAGTAATAAAATGATAGCGTCAGAAATGAATGTGTCATGGAGGCGAATGTCGGCGAGAAGACTGCAGGCCAATTCAGCCTAGAGGCTAGGGGGAGGTATGATGCGCGTGCTGTGTTGTCCTTACCATTTCTAAGCTTCGAACGACCAAAATACATCAACTCAGGCGGTCACCTTAAGCTATTGGAGTTAGACCGTACACGAGTTACTCAGCTGATAATGAAAATTGCACAATCTCAGACTACGCACAAACTGGCCAGATTCGGAACAACTAATTTATTTTATTTTTTTAATTTCTAGACATTATTTACGAATAACAGTGAAGTGTGCGTAAATACAGTATACGGAAGATATATACATAAAAAAACCTTCATATTTCCATATCCGTGTCTATGCATATACAATCATAAACAACCGACAAATAAAAACGAATTCATGTGAAACTTGCAATGTAATTTTTTGTTGTGTTAAACATGTAACGTGGTTAAATAATAATACAATTTTAATTATAATATTAGTCAAGTAAGGTTGTTTGGTTATCTCAGATAACTATTTTAGTTTGTAAAAGGTATATTAATAAATGTAGAGCTATTGGTTTATAAGCAATGTCTCATTTTACTCCCGACATTATGCGCCGTAACTTTGAACTGAATTAAATCAAAAATAACTTTAGGATGATAGATTACTGCCCAAGACATTATGCATGGAGTTTGGGCGCTGAATATCCGAACAGCCTGTATAGTGTTGGCTTTATAGTCGCACACCAGAAGCGATTATTCATGTCATCTGGGTAGATTTATACTCTGAGCTGTATCTTGACGTCTTGACTTCTGTACAATATAAGATACTCCTTAGGCATTGAAGAGATTTACGAGCGCTCGCTCTGGTCTTTCTTTGCGGCACAGAGGACCTGTGGGCTACCAACACTTCAGCGAGACTTGTTGGTTTATCTGTGAGTGCAGCCAAAATTTCCCGCTGAAATCTTCAGCTGCGTTTGTCACGGACTTGTGGCATGCTGGAAGTCGTAAGTTTTAAAATTAAAAACACAATGATTAAGTGAAAACTATGTGGACAAGCGCTACTGCAGTGCTATACAATCTTGGAAAATCAAGAGTAAAATATAACAAATAACAAAAGCATATTTTTTTAAATAAAAAAACCATGACATACCATGTTTTTTAAAACGGACTAAAATAGAAAGATTAAAAATATTTTCATGTGAAAATAATTGCAAGGTGTGTATAAAGTAACTGTCATTGAGAAAACATACGCAATGAACAGTTCATATCACATGTAGTGCAATAAAACTGTTAGTGGCTTACATGAGCTACTCTAACAATTATTGATTAAAGGCTCCACATGTTTTTTGTTTAAAATCTTACAAAAAATTTTTCACAAGAAAAATTATTTTATTCTTTTCATTCTGCTTTAAAAAGTGAAACATTACAGCATTTTTTGTTTAGGTAATTGAATATATATATATATATATATATATATATATATATATATATATATATATATATATATATATATATATACACACACACACACACACATGCTTTTATTCTTTTGCGTGTGGAATTTTGTAATCGATTTTAAATAGGTAAAATTTGTGCTACAGACAAACAAGCAGACAAAATAGCGAGTTAATGCTGTTTTGTTATCCAGTACTGAGATGTGTATTTTTTCTAGTTCTGAGATGTATATTAATTTTGAAGACTTTAGCTCATCGGGAAATAATTTTAACCTGGTTAATTAAAAAAATTATTTTGCGAAATATTTTTTTTCACTTTTTTTTATGTAAGGCATTGTCGTACAGTTTTGAGATATGTTAAAGTTTCAGGTCTCCTGCTCGTCGTGAAGTTAATTTTAAATATACTGCAAAAATTATAAGAACAGACAAACAAACAGACAAACATGAAAACCAGCAAGTAAAAACGTGCTTCAAGCAAGCTTAGTCTAACTATAGTTAAAATAGTCCACAAACCAAAATGAAACAAGGAATAACACCACAAGGAATACTTTCAATGATAAAATAATTAATAACCGGCATGTAATTAAAACAAATAACCAAAAAACATAAAAGAATAACTTCGTGGCATGATCGCCAGTGTAAATCTATTGTGTTATTTTGTGTCTTCATTATTGTGTCGTTATATCTTATGTCTGTGATGTCGTTGTTGTCATACTGTTTTGTGTATTACATTACCTTCGTCTCAATAATTGTCTACGTGGTCTTATTGCTGTGTTACAAACGTTCTCAGTTCTCTTTCGAAGGGTCTCGTCATAAAAGTTTTCAATCATTATTTTTTATTAATTTTGTCTACTGTCGACAATTCTAGTATTTTTCTCTTATGTTTAATTTTCGTTTACGAACCAGCGAGGTGGCGCAACCGTAAGAAACTCTCTGGACTCACATTTGAAGGGACACGCGTTCAATCCCCACCACCAGCAGTCCTGATTTCGGTTTCCCGTGATTTCCTGAAATCGATTTATGCGAATATTGGGATGGTTCCTCAAGACTGGCCATGGCCAATTGTTACTCTTCCAGTTCCTCTCACTGTGTAAACTTGTGTGTAAACATCACTACAGACATCGCTGACGACCAGACGTGAAGCTAATAGCTAAAAATAGCAGGCAAATGTTTACATTTGTATTGACAACAGCCAAACACGGTGGTGTTTACTTTGACCTAGCTGGGTAACTTTGACAACTCAAAATTTTGGTTTGTATCTTATTTAATTACGAAAGTTTCAAGCATTAGCTATAAGGATAAAATGAATTATTTAAAGTACTCCGCTCAGATTATCGGTTTATTTACCAGAAAACCTAAAAACTGATATGTTAAATTGTCAAAATAATCCCGAAAATGGTCAAAGTACGGTACGGTACGTTCCCGCAAATATTAAAAAATGGTATTGTAGAATAACTTTTTTATTTACAAAATACACTTCTAAGATAACAGCTAATTCTGATTAACTTCGGAAGAAATTATTTGTTTAACACGCATAAAAATTAGGGAAAGTTATCGAACTTTAAGTTATCTGTTCAGTGCGTAAGAAACGGTAAACAAAACTATATATCTAAGATTCGTGTTTTCCTTTGCAAACTTGGGTTATTACCTAATACAGTACACGCACGAAACATGCGTATATGCTCTGTTATCTTACGTTTTGCTGTTATCTCTGGCTGCCTTGCCGCTTGAATTCCAGAATGTAAATCAGCTATCTTAGGATGACTAGTTGTCCTGTCTCCAGCAGCAAACCCATCGCTGGCCGCTCGCAGGCCTGGAGTTCCGTTTCTTGTTTATTCTCGGAAATCCTTCATGTTTTATTGCTATTCCCGAAGCATCGTGTTTCCTTGGTGTTGAAAAAGGAAATAATCTTCACGTAGCAAGATTTCCCCCGCGGTATTTCCCCGCGTATTTCATTCTCAGTTTATTACATCTGCGCTCCCCAACGCACGTGTTGGGCCAGCTATGGACTCTGTCTTGGTGGGAGTTGAATCTGCACGTTGGTGCACATGCACTTTACACTACCCCCTCCACCATTGTTTTATATACCCAGAGTCGGTGACATGCTCGTACTGCCACGTAATAGGTATATCTGCCCCCACTGTATGCTACTGAGATATCGTAGTCGTGAGGGTGTTTATACGTTATATCAGCTAGCATTATGTGTAACTAATTTATTATTTTAAAAATAAACACCAATACACGTTGAACTGAAAATATCCACAATTTTACTTAAAAAATATTATGTAAAAAATTTGTAGGATTTTTATGGGATGATTTTTTCGTAACTTGCTACATTTTAATTATAATTGAAAGTGTATTGATTCTGACTTAGATTTATGTGGAAAAACTTTCAAACGACATTTAGGGTAAACAAAAAAAATATTTTTAAAACATTTTCTAACGCTGTTCTCGTGAAGCAACGAATGTTTTAAGTTAAAGTTACATCCATTTATTTTTACTTTTTCGAATTTCTGTGCCTAAAAAAATGTTGAATTGCCTGAAATAATCTTTCTATTTTATTCAAGTAGTATGACTATTCTCTAAAAGTTCATTCACGTTACTCAAACAACTGATATTTTATAACTTATTGGAAACGTTATTAAATTTCGGAGAACTGTTTTCTCTACTTGAAGCAAAGCATTCTATACATATTTTTTAACGTTTTTTTTACAAGCTGCTTACCAATATCAAAAAACACTACAAGTGAAAAGGTTTAATGTGTTTGATACCTCTAAAATAGTGAAAAAAATATTTTTTCCTATAGTCGTGGAACGACCAATTTAAGCCATGAACCCAGGGTTAGCCCTCCAAATAATTTGCATATCATTGGTAATCTAAAACATATGTGTTACGTTCATTTGAGAGAGGAAGATGTTGTAAAATTGGTTCTATATTGTGGCATTCACAGAGGCGAAGATCATCGATTATTTCTGTAAATATTACGTACATGCCTAGAAGATGCTATTTAAGACATGTCATTGAATGTTGCTACTATATATATATGCCTCGTTCATTTTTATAAAATAACTTTTGTAAGTATCGGTTGTCAGCAGTTGATGCACTAAAGTGTAATGTTTGCAGAATCCATATTATTCGGTTTAGTATTTCGTGATCTCCTACGCAGTTAGTTGAACGACTAATATGTGATTTTTAAATGTTAAGAATCTGTTTCACCTTGAATTTTGAAACTATAAATTTATGTGTAGTAAATTGTGTAAAAAAATTCTGGTAATGTATATAGAAGCATTGAATTTTACGTAGATGTGCGCATTATTGGTCTTAACAGGAACTAGAAGGTTTTTAACCTTTATTACATGGGAGATAATTTTAATCTTAAATGTTACGTATTCTTATTTAATATATATACAAACTTGCTTTAATATTTCGTATATTCTACAATGTGAATAATTATTGTTACATTCATTACAATGTTAGAAACAATTTAAGTGAAAATACGAAAAATTACAGGCAAAAAATTTATCCAGAAATCTTTGTAAAGTAACACTCAGTTTTTCTTGATTACGGAACGCTCCCTGAAATTACAGACAATCCATTTTCTGCAAAAAATTTGATTTCTTTAAGCTACTAGCACTCCATTTTCCAGAAATACGACATATTCTTATTTACTATGTTTTCTCGAGATTCTGATGCACTATTAAGTAACCTGAAAAATGTTTCGGATGTGCTGGGATTCGAACCTATAACCTTACAACTCTCAGGCAAAAGCTCTTACACTTGTACAACAGTGACAATTAATGTATTAGTGAGTTCCATGCAGTGACAAGATATCAACATTATAAGAGACGACTTTTGCATTTAACGTCCTGATTTTAGAGAACTTCATTAGTTACATTATGAGAAAAAGATTTCATTCTATTGAAATAAATAACTTTAAAGGTACATACTCACTAGCGCAAAACGCAGAAAACAGGTGCGATTTTTTTCAGCTGTGATGAAGCGACGAGAATATAAGATGTGTGTGGCCATTGAGTGAGGTAGGCTACTAGGGCATGTCATAAAGAAAGGGAGAGGGCAGTAGATGCTACAGAGGTATGCTTTAAGACAGGACAGGGGTATATCATAAGGAGAGGGTGCTATGACATTGAGGGGGTATGCTATAAGGGTAGAGATAGGCTAGTAAAAGCATATGGTGCAGGAGAGGGGGGCAGACCTCCACTTCCCCCTCATGTTGTTTAGGCATAATTTGTACCAAAAGAGTCCATTCTCCTCACTTTCCCTCACCTTCACTCCCTCGCCCAACTCTCCAAGGGCGGAGCTTAAGCCCTCAGCCAATCACAGACATCATGGCACTTGGTGCTATTCGTACTGAAAGACCACAACAACCAATCCCAGCCAAGAACACGCCCCCTAATAGCCCTGTAGGCCAATAGCAGAATGCGGGGGAGGGGGACTAATGCTATTCAAATGCATCTTATGATGGTTTTGCACCCAGTTGAGCCAAAACGCCCACGTGGTCAATACTCGTAACACTTCAGTCACTTACTGGACAGTTCGGCCGTTTGTCCATGCGCGATACGAGTCCTTGTTTGTATTGCTCTTCTCTTCGCGGCAAAGTGTGGACAACCAGGAAACAGCACTTAACTTTTATTGCCTTAGTTTGTCTTCTTTTCGTTTAGCACCATTTTGCATGCACATTAACTCCGGGATTCATAGTGTTTATTAATACTACTTTTTTTTAAGAAACACGATAAAATATGCTATAAAATTGTAGAAACATTTTTTCCATGAATTTATGGGAAGTTACGGTCAAACATCTGTAAACTGGTAATACGGACAAATTTCCGTAAACAAAAAATTATGGAAGCCACTTCCGTAAAATTACAATATTTTTCTGTAAATATTTCCGTGAACACTGTAGCTGAGCCTCAACTGTAGTATTTAAAAAATCGAATTCTCAATCAAGAATAAATAAAGAAAAACCCAGCATTGTTAGTGACATGGTCACACAAGTATTGCCTAAGATGTTGACAGCAAAAAGGGAGAAACCAAATTTTTATCTAAGCATTACAAACAATTCATACACAGGAATACTGGCGGCAGATGAGCGCATTTAAAGAGAACGACTCAATTATATTATTGAGGAACATTGAAGTCAACGTGTAGAAATATTATTCATACAAACAACTAACATTCTCTCGCTGACTCGCTCTGTCTCTCTGTCACACTATCTCTCAGCCAACTTGATTTTGGTTTTCCAAGGTTTCCTAAAATCATTCCAGGTGAATGATGAAATGGTAACTTTACAAAGGAAATGGCCGATTCCTCTTGTCATTAAGTCAAGTTGTGCGCTTACATTTATAATGTCCTCGCGGTCAATGAAACGTAATGCAATGAACCACACATTTCGTAGTTCTCTCTCAGAAATTTTACGCAAAATCTGTACGAAGCTTTTACTTTTGTCCTTTTTTGCTGAATTTGTGACGTCTTAATTGTTCTTTGACAAACAACCATAACTGAAAAATTATAAACATTAAAAATCAAGGCTAACAAAGCCTTTTATACGTCCCTAGGGCGAGAGTTCATTAGTTAGCCTAGTTACCAAAAAAAGTTCAACACATGCTAAAGTTTATATGATGTTTTCCTCGAACTAAAAACTTCTCTTAACCTGGTACTTCAGTCAACGGCCGCCATTAATGATAGGCCAAATCAAATTGTTTATTCTGAGAACGTCGCTTTCATGTCATATGATAACATGATCCCACTGGAGTGTGTTGTCATTCGTTACTGAATCCTCAGAATTGAGCTGCTGCAACAAGTACCATGATGTAACAATTTTCAATTAAGTTTTTCACGTTGGCGTTTACTAATATGCAGTTACAGCTTGATCCGCTTGTGAAAATAAACAGGGTAGTGATAAGAAAAGACAGTACCAGACTTCTTGGCGAATTTCATTAGTTGAAGGAACCCTTTGACGTAACTTTCACTTACGGTACGCGGATGGCTTCGGACACGTAACGTGACCTTGGGACACTTCATCACAAATAATTTTCCATGTGCGTCAACTGGGAGATAATATTAGTTAAATTATCATGTAGTCATGTATTATTTAGAATTTACCGCTAGTAAATTTCTTTACACAGGGTTGTTTTTTTTTTCTTAAGTCACTCCCACTCACAAGTCTTTTTAATATAAATAAAATATTTAAAATTTACTTTAAAATCTTATATTTGTATGTTTTATTAACTAATTACCTTTACAGCACCATAGTTATGCTTAGTACTAGCAGTTTGCCTGCGTTTTTACTGCGGGTTAAAATCGAAAAGGCTAATATTTAATTTATTTAAATAACCTCTTTGTACGACAATTAAATGGTTTAGCCATTATGTGCTATAAGTAACAAGGTATATGTAACCTTACTCTGAAACAGACCACGAAATATACTAGTGTCCGTGCGAAAAACGTCCTCCATCATGTACAGTATATCCGTGCTTCTTTAGAGGACTTTACCTGGACCCTAGTTATAGTCATATCAGTCTTGTGCAAATTACCGGACTACGCGTTGATACAATAGCAAAGAGTTACTCTATGTGAATTGTTTCCCCATGTTCAATCTTGTTTTCCAGTTTGTTTAGTTAGAAAAGTTTATAAAATTAATCCCGTAATTATTTTAATCAAATGGACAACGTATGGAAGCATTAAGTAGCGAGGTATCAAATTAAATTCAAGCGAATTTTGAAAACGAAAAAATGTACAGTATTTTATTAATTTGAAAAATATTGCGAAATTATTGTAAAAAAAATTTACTCCTGTTACCAACTTGATGATATGAATTTTGATGACTCAAGCATTACTATTGAGCAAAATTAATATCAGCATCTCGCGGAGTTATTTGAATAATATCAAGGGTTTTTAACCATAAATACTTTTTAAAGTTCAATTTGAGAAATCCTGAAATTAAAATATGTACTTCTGGCGCGTATATGTGTCCCATTTAAGGGGTATTGATCCCTGTCAGATCGGTTTCACGGTTTTTCTTATAAATCAGGGAATATACACATTGTTTTACTTTTTTCACGCTGACGAGGCATAGTTTATTGTTTCATTCACTTTTTGGAATCCATATGGCGTTGTTTCTGTTAATGTTCCGGCCTCTGTAGTCGCTACAGAATATATAGCAATTTTTCCTTTTCAGCTGTTTCCCGTTGCAAAATAATGCATATATTATAGTTCCAGCAATTAATCGATTAAATTTGTATCTATGCCTTGTCGTGACGAAATTTTTGATACATAGACTGGAACAGAAGTTATCGAGAAGAAAAAGATAAATCCGAGGTGGTAGGGATCAATACCCCTTAAGTGAAAACGACTACGTTAGCCTATTTTGGGTTTCAGGTTTACCAAACGATTATTCGAAAACACATTTCAACTTTTTTTAAATCCCTTAGGAATATAATTCTAAAAAATTGTCTGAAATTATTTTACTAGTATAGTAAGCATGATTCTAGAGCAGACAGCACCTCGATGTCTGGACGGACTTAGATACATTTCGAGGTTTTATTGGCAATACACTAAATGTGTATGTACTGTTTCCTCTTACGAGTAAAATTTCAAAAAATCCTGAATTAACTTAATTCACATTTGCATTAGTGTCCCATTAAAACAAAAGTACCTATAGATTGTTTGGCTCGAGCTGTTTAGAAAATTGATCGAAAACAAGTTTAATCAGTTTATATCCTCATTAAGTTTACATTTAAACAACTTTGTAATGAATACGTATTCACCATTTTGCAGAAAATGGCACCTCGATATCTGTACGAGTTCGATAAAAATCTAGGATTCATTGCAAAATACACTTCACTTCTTATCCTCCCTTTATAGGTCGAATATCGAAAGAAAACAAAGAAAAAAAAATATCTTGTGTTTGTATAATAATTATAATAAAGTAAAAATCACGAAGCTAACCTGTCGGACTTGAGCTATATCGACGGTAAATGGAAAAAAAATTAATGTTCACGCCTTTTAATCCCTATAGAGGTATAACGGTAAAAAAACGGAAATAAATTTTCAGGTATTCACGTAAGCATCTTCCTGAAGCAAATATTATTTACAAAAAGCCTATCATTATGATTTCTTGACAGATTCATTATTTTCAAGAACTTACAGAAAACGAATTGTACGTCTTTTGCACATTTAGGAAAGGCATTCGGTAAGATCTTGAAATTACCATGCATTCCTTTGGTGTGTCTGTGTATGTGTGTTTATATATATATATATATATATATGAAATAAGTACTTATGTCAGTCGGTTCATCGGAAACATTTTTTCGCATCTTTGCTGCGGCTTGAAATTTTAAAATTTCCTAAAATTTATTTTTAATGCTTGCCTGTGCTCTGAGAGGAACCTACCTTCAAAATTTAACATTTTTAAGTCAAACTGGTTTGTCAGTGCGTTTCTCTATCACTCAGTCAATCTGTCTTCCCATTCATACACAGGAATATCCTAACGTTGTTCGCCCATAAGGATGCCGCCTGGTGAAGGGTGTGTTTGTGTGAATGAGGCGGTAAATCTATGAAGCGCTACGAGTGACGCCGACTGACACATGCATTGTGATATCGCCCCTACAGCTGAAGTAGTAAACGCGCCCGCAGTGTTCCCGCCATAACGTTTTTACTGTGGGAGTTTAAAACTTGACCATGTAATTTTATTGAACCCGTCACTTTAACAAAATACTATCTATATTGTTACAGGCATTTAGGAATTAGCCCGTCTTAATTTGTAATATATATATATATATATATATATATATATATATATATATATATAAATTACGTATGTAGTTTGGGGTAGGTAATGAACAAACCCTGTGTTTCCGAAGGAAAGAGGTTCTCTCTCTCTGGTTGAGAGAAGCGACGTCTTGGTGACGCCAGAAAGGGGTTGTCGAGAGCCATCGATCAGCTCATGAGATAAGGATGGGGGGACAAGACTGACTCTCTGGGCTGTGAAAAATGCCCGAGCAGAACTTTTTGTCTGGTGTGAGAAGAAGACTAGCCCTGGACCCCACATGGCGTAACTGACTCTCTGCTCCACCCCACCCCCTTTCCCTCTGCGTTTAGAGATACAAAACAAGCAGGGCCACACCAAGGGGAAGGAAACGGCCAATCAGGGGCCGCGCTGGCCTAACAATGTAAAATATTTATTGAGTAGACGTAAAGGGTTTTAATTTAAATGTTGTGATAAGTGTATTTAACTGTTGTGTTGTAAATAATTATGTAATATTTATGGAAATGAAAAGAAACAAAAAAATTAATGTCGGTGCCGTCAGGAGCCGGAAAGGCAAAGCTAGGGGGCGTGGCCAGTGCGAGAATGAGAGCACACCGATTGGCTGGCGAGGTTAGGCGCGCGGAGGTGCGAGTCGCCAGCAGAGACGCGTTTGTTGAAGGGCACTCTGTCCGGAGAGCCCGACGGGGGCAGAAGGGGAAAGACGACGGTGATTATGTTAGCAGAGGACAACTTTTTGTTGTATTAAGTTACTCATCGTAGCCCTGTGTGGGCAGACGCGCGACGACCACGTGATAGCCCGAGGTTGCTTGTAAAATAATTTTTCGGTACTAAGGACGTACAGCCACGCTTCCGAAAGCCGAGTCTTTTCCGACGCTAGGCGAGCGCCAGAAAAAAAAGAAATAACTTTGTTTTAATATAATTCATAAATATAACATCAGAGGTTCAAAAGAGTTATAGCCTGAAATCACAAGTAGTGAAAGGGTGCATAACTAAATGTAGACCTTAATTTCGAACTAATATCGTACAATGTCATGAGAAACAGCCGTCTGAAGAAGCTGATTTTAGCCAAGTTTGAGGGTTTAAAATAATGCCTCCAATATGTGCTGTATCATAAACGTAATAATCATAAGTAGTCTGAAGTGTGTTTAATTTTCTTGCATATGCGAATTGGACGCACTGTTACACGCCTCTGACAAAAAATTTAGTTCTGAACACACTTCACGCAGTTTGAGTGCCAACCACAAGGCCGCCTTAAAAAAACGGAACAGAGTATATATTTTGATTAGTTTCAACCCTTAACACCAAGGCCCTGAGTACTGGTGAGTGTGAAGTATGAGTATGGAGCAGAAGCGGAATAAGATGACGATGAAAACAAGTAGCACACCGAGAAAACCCGATAGCCAAATGCAGTAATCTGGAATGACCTACCGGTAATTGATGTGCTAGTTCGCCGAGTGCGCTGACTACTACACAATCAGTCATACAGCAAATTGGAAGGTTGGCAGTATGTGTCCCTTGGCTCTGAAGGTGAAATTCTGCTCCGACTGATAAGCAGCTAACTTGTGTCATTCTGCGCATTATTATTGGTAGCAAAGTCGATGCTCAGTGAGAACATTAGCGAGCAAAATCCAGGCCAATCGAACCACAGCTGGATCAAAAATCATACGAAATTAGTAGGGGCCGGAAGTTGTAGTAAAAATAATATTGCCCCACTAAGTTTCGGTGTCTTACGTGCACTGCTTCATGGTTATTGGCAGAGTGTTTTGTGCAGGGTTATAATTCATTTGACTGTGCCCATCAGTACATTGATATATACGACACAACACGTCTGTGATTTGCAGGATTAACCTCTATGCGCGTGTGTTACGGCATCAAATCACTGACCACGAAGCAGAGATGCAGGTGCGCATGCAAGGCACTGAATCAAAGTGGCGCAAAAATATTTTCGCGAAAACTTAGCCCCTGAGAATTTGTAAGGACTTGCGAATTTTACGTCGTTATCAGACAGCAGCGTAGACTTCAAGTAACCGTGTGCTCAGTTGACTTTTACTGTTGGCCGACAATTTGTGTGATGCTTTCAGAAGAAGCTTTAAACAATGATTAGAGACATGCAAAATTTGCGTTATTTCTTGCCTCCTAGCTAGATTCCAAATTATATACTCGTCCAACTTTCCCATAGGCAAACAATGCTGTGGTCTGCCGGGTTAAAAGAATTTGAGCAATAATTTAAAATTGTATGTTTGAGTGACCAACCTCCATGTAAAGCGCTCACACACGTATCTGACATCACATAAAGACTACGACCAGTGACATCTCGTACTGGAATAATGTATATATAACTGCTAAGTATAGTCTCTTACTAAATAATAACTCGAATTATGCAGGTCCCTATACCAATGATTAGAAATGGTGAAAAATCGCCAGAATGTTTTCTGCCAGCGTATTCTGCAAATCGGTGTAGTGTCCTGTGTCATGTATTATTGACCGGTGGTTATGTAACACAGTCTAGTTTACAGACGAATCACAGACGTCCAGTAGTAGTGCACCAGAGTTATAACTGGCCCAGTCATATACGGACTCGCCAGTAACGAAATAAAAGCGTGGGAAATGAATACATTACATTGAAACCTAGCAAACAGTCAACTTTCCCGCGATATATCACCTTCTCTGCTTATGTTCCGTGGTCAGCGAGTGGATATTTTAAGTGTCATGAGTCTTGAGAATCTACCGACAAATTACAGACGTATGTTGTAGCAAGAACATTATTGTAATTGGCTCAGTCAAATGAGATACGGCTCTCCACATATACACGCTGCCAATAACCATGAAGCAAAATTGCAGATGTGTACGTAAGGCACTGAAACAAAGTGGGGCAAAATTCTTTTCGCGAAAAACAAGGGTCTGTAGATATAAGGTTACATGTAAAATGCCACCTATCTACCAATGAGGGCACACGATACGAAGACCCTCAGCCAATAACGTCACTCATAGTGTGTTCGTGTGAACAAATCTCAGTGGATAATATCCTATCGCCGAAATAGTAATGCGAGTATTCGTAAGGCTGTAGGAATTCACCTGCATGCCTGCGATGTTTAATTAAGAGCTGAATTGTAACGTAGTTATTGTAACTCGCTGATATGGCTCCACAGTCGCCAGTTTATGTCGCTTAATACGCTTACTGAAACCTTACTCGATTTACCCGAAGTTGCTCTAAAGCCGTTAAAGAAATTGGTGAGAGCACAGTCTAGCTTAGTTCTGAATCTAAACATTCAACTCGGTCTCTTCGTCGGGTTTACTCAGATCTACCCTACTCGGGAGCACAACCAGTAGACGTGAGACACTAAAGAGCGCGTGAAAAGTAAACACAGGTTCCCACGTGTTTATACTCCATGCTTGCGCAGTATACGTTACTACTAAGCAATATAAATGCCATATGCTTACATTGTTCCAGTACAAAAGTATACTCTGTACTATTCGAACTTGGCGTATGCCGCTTCTGCATATTTCACAGCGGTTTTTAAATAGACCGCTATCGTACAACTCTTAGAATCTTAGTACGTTCGCAAAACTTTCGTTAAACGTCATTTGATTGACTATCACTGTAAAAAAAATATTCGTAAATATACTCAGACGGTATATAGGAGTGTTAAGATAGCAGGTATTGTAAAACTGTTTCCCATGCATCAGTGATAGTGTTACTATACATTTTTTTAGGAAACGAACAAATCTATAAGGTAACTAAGGATAAAATGCAACACCGAAGGAATTTTAAAGCCATAGTGTTTGAATTTATTGCGTAAAAAGTATTACGATATGGTACAATTTTCGTTGGACATTTGTGTTTGTCAGTAATGAGCTCTACGTGTTTTAAAGCCAGTTTAAATAATAATGAACTGAACGTAAAGGACCTGTAGAACTGGCATCTTCCCCGAGTTACCTTACTGTCATTATCAGACTTCTACAATAACGGTGCCCAGCATTTATTTTACGTGGTAAATGCCCCATACTGTGCATGGGGTAGTACTTCCATTACTCTTTAGGGCGTTTGTTACAGTGTAAATCCTATCACGTGATCAATGCTACCGAGTACATTATTCCTACTACGTTTTCGTAAGCGCCACTTGTCCCATTGCACACACGTAATTGTGGTGAGGAAAAAAAGTGAAGGTGGAGTTGGGTAGGGACGTGAAGAGGGACGGGTGGAAACAAGAATATGCACTTGTTGGCGGCCGGGAGTAACAGTATGTGACGATGCGAACGTCCCAGCGAGCGAATGGGAAGCTTTCAAACCCTCGTGCGCACGCGAGCAAATACCGCTCTATTTAGCTCGTAATTACAGCGGAGTGGCGCGCTGTCGTCGCGCTAGAGAAAGACAACCCTTCTAGCTGCGTACATCCAGCTGCGACAAGCAAATTTCACGTTTACACAAACTGAAGAAGGGAGAAAAATACGAGCAGAGAATTGAATGGGTGCGTCAGCGTGCTGGACCCAATGACACGAGAGTGCACGCGAACGAAAATGAACACTTTCAAAGAAGAATTAAAAGGGTGCGATGGCGTACGTAAAATAAAACAAAAATCAACAAACGCCTGAAACAAGGCCGTAATTGAAATGATAAATAAACGGAGATCACCTACATAAGTCGTTTAGTCAGAATGGTATTTATACATGACCAACTATCTCAGAAATACAAAAGTAATACTGAAAAATGTAAGTAGAAATGACCTCCAAGAGAGCTGTTGTACAGATTGCATTGCAACTGTTAAGACAATTTTTTTTTTAAAGAAATACTACTAAACGTGTGTTCGATATATCTATCTACGAAAACATAAGACTCTTACAGATATGATTTTTCTGTAGATATCATGCTCAAAAACGTGGTTTACGGGCACCTCAAAATTGCCAAAAACAGCTTTCTACGACTTTTGTCACGTAACAATTACCAACCTGATTCGTAAAACAAAAGTAGAGAAGCATGCCCTGGACTTTACTATGCCCATTTCGTGCATAAAAAATAGGAAAAAGCCAAAGACCGAAGCGATGCGCGTCGTTTTCGTTCCCCGCGAATAAATGCTGCACGGTTGTTGACGCTCTAGCCAGTCTAGTCCTTATGGCCTGCATGTTTCCGTACGTCAGCCGTAACGTCTAGCGCCTGCTGGGTTGTTAACAGTGTATACAGGGTTTTATTTGCAAATGTTGCCTGAACATAAAACATTATTGCAACCCCAGACAAATCTAGAAAAGTGTCTGAAGTATGTAATATTTCGTAGATAAAGGAATTGGGAATTAGATAAGTATTTTTCACGTAAAAACAGTATACGTGAAGAAATACAAATCCATTCATACCCCAGACGCGTAGGCCTCGTTAAGTTATTTGTTAATTATAACTAACCATTTATTTAGTTGCCTCAGCTGACCACTTACTCTCCACTACACACATGTCTGTTCCTCTTAATCCTAACCCAGGCCGTGCTCAATCTTGCAAGACACCATACACGGGAGCGAGCTGGGTCGATATTTCTTTCCGGCTGCCGACGAGGAATTTAATAATAAAACAACAGGTGAGAGGTCAGACATGATTGATGTAGGAGACGCAACCTGAAACCCTGACCCAGAAGAACCACTTGTCGCATTGCAACACTGCTGAGCTGCAACTTAGCTGCACAAGCATACGTATACTGTAGAAGATTATTTGTAAGTTTAGAAAACCTATATATATATATATATATAGGAGTGTTAAGAAAGTAGGTACGGCAAAATTGTTTTTTATACATCAATGACAAGAGTTTATAAAAATTATTTTAAAGAAACAAACAAATGTGTACTAATGTTACCTTTCTTGTATAGCAAGGTAAAGGTCGTTCGGAATGAAGTGAGCACTAAAAATTTTACCTTTGAAAAATATCGCTAGCCACGACTGCATATAATTCAACATTAACTATACTTGCCTTATTGATTGTATGGTTAGCAGCGAAATTACGCAATATAGTTCTGCGTATTTTCCTATTTAAATACATAAATACAGAAACAAACTAAACCGAAATTGACATAACAGTACTTCATATAGTTAATTAACTTTTTTTATATAAACTGTCTCGATTCATACCGACTGCGCAATCTATCTTACGCGCTCAAACATTAAAGTGGACGGTGCGCCAAAGCAGTGAATTTTCACAATTTTCGACATAACTTTTTCCCCTTGCTTGTTATAGAAAATCAAGGCTTGACAATCCGTAGATTACACTTTTATACACCTTTCTTATCTTTGCAGCACTGATGGAAGATAGGAAAAATATCTCTTTTTCCTATCTGCCATCACTGTTCCAAATATAAGACAATCTGTGGTTATGTAGTCATGTAGGCTAATAAGTTGTACAAATGTATCATTTCCGGATTGTCGAACCTTGATTTCCGATAGTAAACAAGGGGAAAAAGTTATGTCGAAAATTATGAAAATGCACTGCTTTGGCACACCATCCACCTTAACTGACGTGTCCAGAGAGGTTATACATTTTCCGTCGTTAGCCGTTACGCGCGGCAAGATACGAATTGGCTGAAAATAGAACTTTAGCAGGTCTTATTTGAGTGCTCACTGTATCCAGAAGCGCCTATAAGTGGGCTTTACGTCTCGTCTACAGCGAGGCCATTATACACGGAGACA
Source organism: Medauroidea extradentata (assembly GCA_003012365.1). Lineage (NCBI taxonomy): Eukaryota > Metazoa > Arthropoda > Insecta > Phasmatodea > Phasmatidae > Medauroidea > Medauroidea extradentata. The sequence continues at coordinate 26,248 of PNEQ01129288.1, forward strand.
CACACACACAACTTGGTACAATGACACGAGCTGGGAGAGGAGTCGGCCATGGCCTTTGTTAAGTAACCATTCCAGCATTCGCCTGGAGTGATTTCAGGATACCACGTAAAACCGAAATGAGGATGGCCAGAGCCGGGGATCGAACCCGGGTCTTCCCGAATGCGAGTCCAGCGTGTTTCCATTGCGACACCTCGCCCAGTTTCTTGTGTAGTCGTAACGCTGATAATTTGCTGTATTTACAAGCTCACGTATGGTAAGAGTCCCATATTGTGTATGGGTTAGTTACTCCCATTACTATTTAGGAAGTTTTTACACTGTGCGGAGAAAGCCCAAATAATCTCTCAGGTTGGCACTTTTTTGTAACAATTCCGTTAACTCTTAATTGGGCTTGGTAGATAAATAAGCACTACATTCTTCGATTGAGGTCTACGCGTTTTTGAAAGTTAATATAAAAGACTGCAAATCAGCAAGCATATATAACGATATTTGCCAAATTAATGAGCAAATATTTACCCAGAATTATGTATTTGTTAAGCGTGATCTCTTGCGCCACAGTTAAAAATATATTGGGCTTCGGCGTCAGAGATTGTTATTCAGATATACGTTAGCCGAGAAAATTTTTGCTCATAAAGTTGGTAAAATCATTTTTCTAGGATATTTTTTTTTTCATATTGGGTTGGAGAAACCTACAATTCTAAACCGATGCTTTTAGTGCTGAAATATATACCACTTACTCTTAAGGTGGCTGCCTGCTCTGGCCGCCGATTGGCGCGCACAGCTTCGACCGTTACAAGTTTACTCGAAAATTGGTCAACGCTCTTAGTTTATGTCCGCTTATTAAAAACAATCAAAGACCCTTACACGCGTGTGTACCCATTTCAGGTTCTCCACTAATCTCTATAGTTTATTTTTGCGCTGTCGAAAATGGCGAAAATGTTTTTTTTGTGGTTCATTTTAGGTATGTAAATCTTGTGTAGAATATTTTAAAAGGTATACGCTTGTACGATACATATTTATTTTTATTAATTGATCAAATGACAGTGACGCCATTGAATGCCTCGTAGAGGCTAGTTGTCAGCGAGAAGACTGAACATCAGTTCAGTGACTAGCGCCTAGAGGCTAAGGTGAGGCGTGCAACTTCTAGGATTGGAACGCGCAAAATACATCCACACAGGCGACCGCCTTAATGTGTACTAGAAGTTTAAGGGCTATACGGAAATATATTTACAGGTGTCAGTAGAGAACATCCCGAGAATACATCAATAAGCAGATTCCCATTTCGAAAATGTGTCTACGATAACACGAATATGAAGTCAACAAAAGTAGGAACGGTACACGTGAAAGTACATGAAAATACATTTATGTGATGGGTTTTAATGTATTGTAAACGAGTTAAAAATTGCCACCCGCAAAGTGTCTTGTATATTTTCTGCATTATTTTTCATAAGCAATCACCTGCCGGAGATTGTCGGTGTTTCATTGGAGCATAGTGCACAGGTCACTAAACCTGTGAAATTGTCCTGACGCTATGTAACGTCTGAAACAGAAACACATTTTACTACAGCTGGTCTGTTAACACGGAATATTCCACGTAGAAAAAAATACCAGCATGATATGCATTCGTTATCAACCTTCTGATTACGTCGGCAGCTCTAGAAGTGAACTATTTGTCGTCGCTACTGTTAAACTGGAGCTATTTAATTATTAACACAGTATAAAGAACAAGTACTTAATTAAATTTAGTTGGTCACCACGCTGCTAGTTGCCATTGAAATGCATTGTTAATATTTTATACTATAATTATGGAGAGTGAGAGAAGGAGAGAGAGATTTTGGTCAGCGCTCAACATCGGGGTCTTTAGCGCCTATAATTATGGAAGCAGCGCCACTGTACCTGTTACACTCTGAAAACTGTTCCACGAAGTGAATCACTCTTTGGGAGCGGTCAACCCGAATTTCTAGGAACGTGATTTATGATTAAATGTAATGTTATATGTGCGAGTGCCATTCTGACTCTGCAGCTTTCATCTTTCATAGGTTATAATTGCACTGTGTCTGACAGTACGCAACAGTACATCACATTTTCAAAGTAGAAGATAACTCAATATATGTCACAGAGTTATCGTATACGAGGAAAGATTCCTTGAACCTGGTTTTAGCAAAAAAAATTGATACAGCTGCTCATATTGTACTAAAAATAATAATAGGTATTCTCTCGCCATCAAACGTATGTTTAACGAACTATATGCACGTATTATGATGGTAACAAATATCGATAGGGTCTCGTGTAATAAGAATAACTCACGCAGATGAGATTTATATAATGCATGATATATTTATATATTTTAGGAGAAATATATGCAATTTAGTCTCTTAAGAAGGGGTCGCTGAATCTGGAGGCATACCTGTCTTCAGCAAGGAAATAATATATTGGGGTTTGCCATTGTCTGTTTAGAAAATGGAACCGAGCCCCCGCCAGTGTCGATAATACAACAACGATTTCACCTTCGGTTTTATTGCCTTTCGACATGAGAAACGTGGATGCAAGAAGAACCACACAAACCTAATGATTTGCTGCTACAGGTGTGGTTTAACAGATTTAGTGAAGTGATAATTTGAAAATACACATCAATAACTGCGAGGAAAATGCACCTCAGTCTTTTGAAATTATATTATTACCTCAAGATACTACATATCACCCGACTGCTGATTCACATGATGTACGAGACCTAGGAAAGTCATCAATGACTGTACCTGCTCCATTGTTGAGTACTACTACGTTGACATAGGTCGAGGTACCCAAGTACTATGCAAGCGATGTACAGCATGCATCAAACAGTCCGTACAAAGTGTAAGCCTGCTGAACTCTCATGTGAAAATGAAGAACTTCTCAATAATGCAGTAGTAAAGCAGGACACAGAACGTGAGACATATAAGACTAGGATACTTGATAGTGTTCATCATGTAAAAGACAACGAATATACGATGAAAATTCAATTTGATGAAGTAATCACTGAAGACGGATATGATGAAGACAACACTGGTGAAGATAACCTGAACACTCTCACGGATCTTCTTAGGGAAGTGACAATGAGGGAAGATACGAAGATGACGGTAGACCGACATATTGGTTATGAATTTTCCAATGATCTGGCAGTTCGCCAAAATCAGACTTTTTATCTTTATGCAAGAAGCTAGAGATTACTCAACATGTACATGAAATATACTGGATAATCAAAAAACAAAAAAGAGGAAACAGTAAATAAATAATAAGGGTATTTTCCATTAAATGTTAATGTATCTTAGGAAACAGATATATACACTTTTTTCCATTATTTTTCTTTGTTTTACACATGCTACTATTTAAATAATACTGACGATTTTGATGAAAGTACTTGAATACCTCTCTCTTTATTTCTCGCTCTCTCTCTCTCTCTCTTTCTCTCTTTTTCTTTGCACTATAAAACCAATGTATAGAGACATGAACTTTTCGCGAAAAGAAACTTGCCTCACTTTGTGTCAGTGACTTGTGTGCACGTCTGCAGACTTTCTTCACGGTCAGAGATAGGATGTTTTGACATTCGTGTGTCGTGGTGTTTTACATGCAAATCACAGACGTGTGGTGTTACAGTAACCTTATTGTGATTGGTACAGTCAAATGAGAAACGTCACAGTTCAAAGGCACGCTGCCAATATATGTGAAGCAGAACTGCAGACGTGCACATAAGGCACTGGAACAAAGTGGGGCAAAATTCTTTTCGCGAAAAGTTCATGTCTCTACCAATGTACAATGAAACCACTATAGTTCATTCGCCGAGATGTGAGAGTTGTGGTTTGTAAACATGAGTGCGTGATACTAGTATAAGAGGTAAGGGGTGTACAAGCTACTAACATGGCGCGCTACTCTTGTGTGACGACAGTTAAATTGGTGACTGGTCAAGAGAGTGTTCGTATTGTTTTCTGATAGTTTCGAACGTTAGTAAACTCATGTACGCCCAACTAGGGTTGTTATGTACTGTCTATTCACTTATCGATCGTAGCTCGTGATACATACACTGCATGTTCGGTACATTAATTATATCCGCAATACGTGCAACATGAATGATATCAGTTACATTTAAACTTCGCATAATGTCAATAAAATGGTCAGTGTTTATACATATATGTGACGGTTTTCTTAAAAGTATAATGTAAATACCGTTAACGTGGAATGAATGTAATTAAAACAATTTTTTACTAGTTCGTAGGGTGTTATACCCGGATTTCTGTATTGTGTGGCGTGCTGGACAATGTCACTGTTCAAAGAGATTTCTCGGGGTTCTTAATACATATCTCATTCACACTCATAGGTTCCCACGACTTTGTGGGTTCATACTCGCCTAAATACCACCAATTCGTACACGGTATTCTCCGCTCAATACCTGTCAGTCACTACACGTGGCGAGCATTCCGGACACCCCTGATTACAAGGTGCAATCACGTGAACACTGGATGTTTTCATTGACAGACCTTACCTACGATCACGTGCATGTGCTTGGCGAGCTCTCACTTGAACGTGAATAGACAGTAGTTGGTGTTCTGATGGAAGGTATATGGATGGTTAATGTCCTGAAGTATGGTATCCTGAATAGTGACCTGAATTAGTATCCCAAGAATAGTATCCTGAACAGTATCCTGAGTATTATCCTAAAAATAATCCAAAATAGTATTTTTAATAGTATCCTGAATAGTATCCAGAAGTAAAGTATCCTGAATGGTATCCTGAAGTAAAGTATCCTGAATTGTATCATAAAGTGTAGTTTTCTGAATAGTATCATAAAGTGTAGTTTTCTGAATTGTATCATAAAGTGTAGTTTTCTGAATTGTATCATAAAGTGTAGTTTTCTGAATTGTATCATAAAGTGTAGTTTTCTGAATAGTATCATAAATAATAGTTCCGTGAATAGTATCCTGAAAAGTACCTTGAAAATAGTATTGTCAATAGTATTCTGAGTTATAATATCCTTAATAGTATCTTGAATAGTATCCTGAAATAGTCCGCGAGTGGTTCGCCGAAGTTCGCGGGCAATTCCCCTATGTTCGCCAATGCCTCGGCCACGACGACGAAGCCGATCGCCCCATGTTAGCCACCATGGCCATTGTGACCGACAGTTCGCCAACGTTCGCGACCACTTTGGCAGAGACAATAGCATCTTCGCTAATAACTGCGAGCACATCGGCCATAGTGACGAGTTTTTCTTCACAATACACGATTTCTTTGGCAGAGCTTATATCTTCGAGAATGATGGAAATATCTTTAGCTGAGACATTGTATTACAGGTGCTGCTTCTGCTAACAGGACTTTGTGTTTAAGATTGTAATGCAACGACACAAAGCTTAAAAGTGTACACAAACTTGTTTTTTTCATGTCAAAGAACACTATGAGTGATCGGAGTTTTATTGATATGGTTGAGACGATTTTAAAAAGACGAATCTGCATGCTTTATATAGTAGTATGTAGATTATATATTGTAAAACATAATTTTGAAAAATAAATCCGAAATTTTTACAGTGTGTTTGACAGGTATAGCTGTTGAGTTCCTTAAAGAGAGAGGTTATTTTATTAGTGTGATCAGCAAGCCGGGAAATGAAGACTAGTGAAAACATGCCGCGCGGAATACAGACATGTATTAACACACAACTATGTACAGTATGAAAGCACGCGCGAGAGCTTGTTCAGTCTTACTGACCGGTCGAAGGTTGATAGTAGATTTCCCTCTGTCCAGCTCAGGGAGTAGACGTACCCTACACTGCAGTAACTGCGCATATTGGAGCATCTGCTGAAGGGCCAGTGCATGTAGACCACCACTACATCCTGGGTTGCCAGATGATTTACATGCACAGCCGCCAAATCTTGCCAAAACAGTAGCCCAAAATAGCCCAAATGTATATAATTTTTACTAGCCAGGATTTTAAATTCGCGTTTTAGTACATAAGGCTGTCAACTGCTACGGAATTTCCATAATTAATGGTTGAATCTTAATATATATTATCATTAGATCTAGATGATCGATTGATTTAACGGAACAGTGTATTGCAATAAATCCCCGTTCTCTATTTCTTTTGAGGTAATAATTTTTGAAACACTGATAATTTGCTTATGGGTTCGCATGGTAGTACCATGGTTCACACGCTACGTTTTATCGACATAGAATTTGCATTTTTTTTTTTTTTTTCAGTATCGCAAGTTACATGACTCCGAACTGCACCACATACTTTGCTTAATGTTTCATCTGGGAAATGTTTCATCTCGGAAGTTTGCTGCTTATCGTCAAGCAATACCGATTATCAATTTCGGGTACAAAATAGAAGGACAGCAACAGAATACTTAGTTAATAATTTTAAAAAAAGCAACTTACCAGTATCCCAGTTCTCCTTTTTCCAGTAGTCTTTCACTTTTCTTTCTTTTTTTTTTTTTTTTTCGAAAAAAAAAAATTGTCCAATACCCACTATCAATTGAATTTTAGAGTAACATAAAGTTCACAACACCAACAATTTCACAGATTAATCTCGCAGCAGACAGAAAGGCCTTTAGATGTCGATTGACGACCCCGATAAAATTACATCATTACTGTTATGTTCTGAGAAAATCAATCAAAACAATGACTTGGAGAGAAAGAAACTGATTGTAGTATTAGAAATGAAACTGATACCTTTCAAGTTCCTGTCATTTACCGAAATGAAAGGGTATTAGATATCACCCTTGTCAAAGACTTTTTTTATGTAAAATTTCAAAGACTGTTTGTAAAAAAATAATACATTAGCGATAGTTGGCATTTTAATTTTGTACAGCAGCCACCTCTTTTCTTATCAGAAATGCGCCTTTGTTACAGCCGACTGCAGAACAGGTATCACTGATCACAGAGCGCGTGATAAGCAAAACGAAAATACATTTCCCTTAGCTTCCGCCGCCCAAACTGCCCGAAGTTAATTGTATTCGTAACCCGAACGGCCGCCAACCGCCAACATAGTATTTTACAGCGCCACGAGCATATGAAAAGTAGCCTAATTGGCGAAATTCCGCCCAATCTGGCAACCCTGACTACATCTATAATCTAGACGGCAGCTGCACACGTGGCTTACCTCTGCGCGCTTCGTTACAACTGATGTCTGGCTGACAGCTGCCGGCATTCGATTGCAGCAGGGTGTGGGCCGGGATGTGATAGGCGCAGCCACAGCACCATAGTGGCATGTTTGCCGCCACAACAGGTTTGAATATTATCACAATTATATGTGAAAAACTCATGAGTTCCGCACATACATTTTACATTAAATGTGCAGAAACTTAAGAGACAGGATAGAAAGTAATCTTGACTGAACCTGGCAAACCAATTACAATATAGAAACTGGTTTTGGGATAAGATACTTGATAATAATTTTGGCATAGCTGTGAGTGCTCGTGTATATGTAACTGGTAGCTGTGAAGAGGGAAAGTTGTATCTGTGTGTATGTAATGCAGAAGGTAGGGTATCGGAGCGGGGTTTAATTCGGGCAGGCTCTGACAGGAGTCTTGGAGAGTGAAAGTTGAGTTGAGTGAGAAAAGGAAGTGAAGGGAGGGGTGGTGTCGGGGTTTTGGTGGTGGGGGTTGGGAGTGGAAGGATAAGGATTTGGTGACGGTGGTGGGGTGTGAGAAGGGGGTGGTGTTGTGTAGGCGAGGGGTATGGTGGGGGTAGGAAAGTGTTGTGGGTGGCGGTCTATGGATTGGTGGGGAAGGAGCGGGGTAGTGTGGGATGGCTGTGCGGTTTGGGAGTGATGGGTGGTTTGGGAGAGGCGAGCGGTGTGCGAAGGTGCGTGGGTGGTGGAGATGTAGCGAGGGTTGTGCTGAGAGTAGTATGAAGCAGGGGAGGGGGTTGGCATAAGTACTATGGTTATGTATATTAAAGTCAGTTCCTTGGAGGGAGGATGTGGTGCTGTTCGGATAGTGTTTGAAAGTAGTCGAAGAGTCTTGCGTGTAAATATCAAAAAATTGTTATTAATTTTTAAATAATATGTTGATTTTATCGAAAGCCGATCGGGTATAGCTATGTTAGTGATAGGGTATTTACTCGACGGCCGACTGTAGGAAATAACTATAAAGTAAAAAATGTATTTACATAACATTATTTTTTTTAGGTTTTTGAAAATTTGTTTATTTTATCGGAAATCGATAAGTCATAGCTAAAATACCGGCGGACGTAAGCAGATGCCGTTACTACGAGCGAAAATAATAATTTTAAAATTTAATATAATAATCTCATTACTAAATAACATTTTAATTAATTGTAGCGAATTTTTTTTAGTATTAATGACCAGTACCTAGCATGAATCATGATAAATGATTCATCTGCCAGCATTGAGAAACAAATTGGTCGTATCAATTTTTTGAGGGTGCAGTGAGTCCAAAAAAATGCACATCCAGCCGCTTTGAGAAGAAAATGGCTTCATATAACCTTTTTGAGAAGAGAGAAAAAAAGAATGATAAAAGGGAAATTTTAGGCGAATTTTGGGAAATATATGGGGACATTTTGGAAATGTTTAGGACCTTTTGACCTTTCGGTAACCCCTGGACAGATTCCAGGTCAAATCCAGATGGCTACTGTGATGTCACAACATGGCAGGTGGCGAACCGGCTATAATATACTACTTACTGTTTATCGATACGTTCATTCAAGAGCCGTAAATTGTATTAGTTTTATATGATGTTTGTGGTAGATTAAGCACTTTAGAGTACTGCCTTCTCTATAATACTAATTTATATGTGTTTTGTTCTGACTTCTTTTTTAACTTTTAAGTACGATACCATAAATACAATGTTATTTTTACTTTGTAAGCTACGTGTAAAATAAAATGTGGTAAAAAATTCAAATTTACTGGGGGAAAAGATAGTAAACACTGCTGTCAGTATTGAACCGGCTGCTGCGTCCATTATATTCCGATAGGGAACGTAAGCAAGTGCGTTTTACTTTATACCTGTCATTTAATTATTACAACTTTCAAATTTATTTGAAAAGTTTTTTCTCGTATGACAATGCTTCAAGTACTCTTTAAAAGGAGTAGTTTGAACATAGGCCTATGTAGGCACTAATCGATGTGTCAGCTGCTCAACTTCTGGGGTATCACTTTTTGAGAGAGTTTTTTTAAGTGAAAAATTGTAATGTTAGTTGCAGATGCCAGTGTTTTCCTAATTTTTGAAGGTATTTGTGAAGTTTGGTTATGTAACACTAATAATTACATTTTTCTTAATATACTGTACGAAAGTTAAAATACATTTTTACATTCGTTAAATTATCCTGGTGGTTTATAAAGAGAGAACATTTTCACACACTCGTGCCGTCCACTACTGCTTGCAGTTATATGAAATGTGTACACTCAGGCTATTATTATTTAAGTATAGCCGGCTTCACTCGTACAACACACGAGAGAAACTTTGTGTGAGCTCTTACTCCTGGTAGGATTAAAATATTTATTCTTGCAGAAAGGCCCTGTAGCTACGCCCATTATTTATATAATAATAATACTAATATTTCAAGCTGTAGTAATATATTCAAGGGCGGGCATTAAACCATGACGTGGAAAGCAAGCAGTTCTTGCGGAGAGGAATAACCGACGTTATGAGGCTCCACGACGATACGTTTTTAACCAGAACGTTAGCGCTGACATCTGCTGAGCGATTGCGAACGTCGCAGTTTGCACAGTTGATGGAATTCTTTATGGCCACGGAACAAGATGAAAGTTTCAGGTCGTCACTTTGTGGAGCCCTGCAGAACTCCACCATTGCGCCGTCATGAAACCAGTGTGTCCTGTCCAGATGTTAAGATTGTTCGAGGAACACAAATTATTTCTACATGTTTACGTTATCAAATAATATTAACTATAGATAGCAGTCTGTGAAAATAAATAACAATTAAAAATTACATTCTAAATAACAACCAAATTAAATTAGTTACTCAAAATTTATATTTATATAATTACAATGATAAATTTATTGTAGCATTGAATGCTGACTAATAATGAAGTTATGAAACTTATACAGCAAGTTTATCAGTCACACAACTGTCTCCACTTTAGGAAGTGGTGGAAAAATATAAAACTGTTAAAAGGAATCAGTTGGCTGTAGAGTTACGTTACGTTACAGATTTCGTATTTTCGTCTATGTCTCCTATATTTCAGTATTTTGCCTTTTAAAGTCAACATTACGCAAAAGTAGGTATACGTTTATACATCCGAGCAAAAGTGCTACTAGCCACAACAACGATCACGCCGGACACGTAAGTTATATTAAAAGGGGTTACTTATGTATGTGTGATGATAAGGGGTGCTCTGCCTGAAGTCAGGTTTAGAACCAGGGTGGGGGATGCTGGGTTATGGAAACCACGACGCCCCTCGAAGCCAGTTAGTCGAGGTGACTGTGTAGTGCTTTGACATTCATTACCTTCTTCAGTATTGTGATGAGACGACGCACCACCCAATCCTGAACCCAGGAACGTGACCGGGAATCGAACCCGGGGCAATTGAATGGCGTTGGCGTTATGCAGAAAGAGACCATCCCACATTTCATAAAGTAGAACACAAACAATTGTTGCTTGGATATAATTTGTTATTTTGTTAATTAATACATCTAATTGTCAAATAACTTATATCTGCTTGAGTTTGGTTGCTTAGCTACTGAAGTTTTAATGTATAATATTTCAGGAGCTTGTTTTTTGTCTGTCCTTTACATTTGTGACTTGGATGCCTTCTGCATAACACCATTCAATTGATTCAGCAGCCAGGAGCTCTATCCATGAAGCCAAACCGTCAGCCTTGAGTGTATGAGTTAAGGTTTGATTTTAGAAAACTATACTTAAAAATTTAATGAAATGTGATCATTAACAAACATCAAAATTTGGGAAAAAATTCTAACCAACGGAACAGCCTTAATGTGTGAGAGGAGTCTCGCTGTATGGTCGAGAGTTCACAATCGTCTTGGGAGTCGCGGAAATAGTCCAATCTTAACCTTTGTTTTATTATTTACGTCGCTCTGTAGGGCTCATCTCCAAGCTCAAGCACCGCGCGTGCGCAGAATTTATGTCTGCCGCATTTCTTTGAACGTGGCCCTAGGTGCGCGGAGAGGAAAATTACACATCAGTTTCCCGGGCCGTCTAATGGGCTCATTAAATTACAAAGTTAGTATCTCGCCCGTCCCGCACCGTCTCTGACTTAAGGCCTAGCTCCTGACATGTCGCATTACTTCCGGGAACATTCTTCACCAACTTTTTTTGGTTATTTTCCTACGTTCCTCTTGGACTAAAAATTCTCAATACTTAAAACCGCTTGAAAAATTTTCAACATTTTAGCAGACATATTGTTCACATATCAAAAGCCTATTTAGCTAAGTCCGTGTTGGTGAGATTTACAGCCTTATTTGCATTTAACAAACAATATACGCTGTAGTTTTACCTCGTCACAATTTGTATGTGCTCCGTTAGGATTGTTAGTGTCGAAAATTATGTTAGTCTGATAAAAATTGATAATGTTTGAAAAGTGCTTTTCTATTTACCAAGTTATTTACACGGCAATATCATTGGACACATCTAAAATGCCATACAAATCTGAATATAAACAAATGTATTAGCAATTAAAATTGTGAGAGACTTTTTTTGTCATATTTGTATTTTCTATTATCTTTTAATTTAAAATCTCTAAACATAAAAAGTGTCCCACTCAGTCACTCACTCACTCACCAATGCACAGCCCGAACCGCTAAGCCTAGTGTCATGAGAGATTTCCACTTACACCGTACATAGGGCCTACCCACTAGGAAGGGATATTTCAAAATTATAATATTAAGGGATGAAATGGGGTGAAACCTGTTTCCAATGAATCCACGATAGCGCTTAAAGCCGTTGAGATGACGATGTTATATTTACTTCAGGCTAAATTTTTTATACTCATCCCTAGAAATAGTTTCTTCGGAATTTTTCTAAGATTTGACCGTTAAGGGTAAAAAACGTGGTTTAAATTAATTCTGCGTATATATTAAACCTGTACCTGTTGAGATACCGTGATTAATTTTGAATGTGAATATAATTTATTTCATGACTTCTCAAAATTCTACTATTGAAGGGTTGGAAACAGGTAAAATATTCAAAATATCCCAAAATGTAGGCATAACAACGGAGAAATAATTTAAAATTATTACATTTTGCTATGCTATTGATACGTGCACCTCTTCGGTCACAGTCTTGTATATACACAGTTAGTTTTTCAAGTCGATGACCTACCTTGCGTCGTAGTTTGGGACACTGGTTAAAAGTTATATTTCGAATCCCGTTTAAGGCAAGGAGACAATGAAGTGCTGTGATGTTATGTACTCATATACTAATGGCAGATAACACAAGAATTAATTTTCTATTTGACGAATGAAAATTTAAGGGCTGACTGAAAGAAAAGTACTTTTGTATGTACCATGTGTCTGTTAAAATAGAGAGAGACAACAGTCCAGTTTGTTTGTAGATACAATCTGCATTGTTCTTAAAGCAATCTGTTCTTTAGAAGAAATAATATGACTGTAAACAACCTATACCAGAGAGGTTATATTTATAATAAGAGGCATTCATTTGACGTAACTGAGAATATGTGTGATGGGAGAGGGTTTTACATCCCTTTGAAGCCACGCTCTCTTATTTCTACTTCTTTTAGCGACATCAATTTTTTACGCCTAAACGAGATAGATATCAAAAATATTTTTGGCAGTTTTGTTTAAAACCGTCTTCTCCACGTTGGCTGATTTTTCGAGGTAGAAAGTACCATTGTTTAAGTTAATTATGTAACTTTCGAAATTCTTGTTAACTGACTGTCTAGACGAAACCGTACAATTTCTTGTTTTGAGGAAAAAATATAGCTGTCACGGCAAAACACATGTAAACAAACATGCCAAAGATTTTTGATGTCTGATGTCGTTTAAGCTTGGGAAAAATAACTATCGCAAAATAGTCTTAAGAGGCGATGAGGGTGAAGTGAAATAAAAGGACAGTACAAGATCCATTCCCGAGCCGAAATTCGAACCCAGGACCTCTCGCACGATAGAATGGCGCTTAAGCTCGTGATCTCTCGTTTATTTCAAACAATTGCAAATAACTCAAATATTTTTTAACCAAATGCTTTGAAAATATTTGAGACAGTGTAAAGTCATTCAATACACAATTCTGCCAGAGCGTTTTTTTTTAAATAATGTACCGTTTGCGAGCAAAATTTATTTTGCTTCATTTTGGCTTATTTTTCACAACAAAGTGTGTACTATTTCGGGGCCAAAAATTTAAAAATAATTTTGGTGTACTGCAACAGAAAACTTCATATACAAACGTTGATATATAACTGTTAAAACTGCCAAAGGAATTTTTTATGTATGTATTAATTTGCGTTACAAAAATATTTTCGAAACCACTGCTAAACTAGAGAGCGAAGCCGGAGAATATGTCTGGATGCCGGAGGGGAGAGGCCTGGAAGTTGCCTGTAGGGGACAAGTCCGCTCACTCGCAGACATCGTCGTAGATAGGAACTGCGCCACGTGAATATGTGAAAAATAATTTAGGGCAGGTTGTTCCACTTCTATGCCATTTTTCTCGTAAACTAATGGCCGTACGCCTTTCTACCAGAGTTACTAATTATTTTACTTAGTTTTTGTATCAGTTTCACTTGGCACAGTACATTTCCGCAAATTACCTGACATCTTGTGTATCATGTGATGTGAACTGTAGACTTGAAAAAATTGCATTGACATGCAATTTTGCAACATGCTGTATAACAAGCATAAGAAGCAACTCAGCTAACTCCCGTGGTACAGTAATGTAACGAGGTTATGTACCTTTCATTACACCATTTTGTAATTATGTTCCCGTATGGAGAGACAAAATAATACAATAAGAACGTACAGGTGACACGGAAGGAATGACAGCATAAAATAACTTCTAAAATATATTGAAGATATTATTTGGGGTTCCTCACTGCAAGTAATTTCTTTCAGTTTTACTTAATTGATACTAAGTGCGTCTATGTGCTAGCCGTACCTCCCCAGAATACTGATGAGAGCAAGTATTGGTATTTCGAGTACATTTAAATTATATTTGGAGGAGTTCATAGTCATTTCATTGCATCGCTTTCGAACGGATATTTTGTTAATTGAGGGAAAAAAATGTTACCAAAAGAATAACAAATTTTGGAAAAACTTATGAGTATCCTACGTGTTTTCGAGTGTTTTTTCATGAAAATTGCTATTTGTTCGTATATATCATTGCATTAAAAAAAAGTTCCTATAGTAGTGTGAGACGTTCTGTGATAGTCAAAAATTTTATTGGTGGTATAACTGCAAAACACTTCCTAAATAGTAATGGAAGATGTTATCCCATTCACAGTATGGGACTCTTAATACAGGATGAGTCGGGAGGAAAGGTACATGCTTTGAGGAGTGATAGTATTGGTGATTCTGAACAAAATGTTTCTAATAAACATATGCCCTTTTCTTAACCGTTTCAGAGAAACCGAATGAAAACAACAATGAACGGGAAATGTGCAGGTGACGGTAAATCACGATACTGTTATCGTATGTTTTGTTTAATTGTGTACATTTCCACACAAAACATGTTCAAACACTCCACCACCAACTTCAATGAATTTTGCTGCTCTGATAGACAGCTGCTGTGTTGCTGATCTGAGCTCATTAGTACATTGCTTTACTTGAGCACAAGCATGGTAAATACGAGCGAGAAGTTCCTCTCTTGTGTCCACCCTGCGCGTGTACACTTCGCTTTTAAGCCAACCCCACACAGTAATCCAATGGGGTAAGATCAGGTGACCTCGGTGGCCAAGCAATGACATTTCGTTGAGGTACTGTGTCACTGGCCGTACAGAATGTGCAGGAACTCCGTCTTGCTGAAAGTACATACGAACTTTCGTTGCCAAAGGGATATCCTCCTAGTGTTCTGGTAACACGTTTTGAAGAAAATCAAGATACCGTACCGAAGTAGCAATGGGGGTGGATCCCCCTCCTAATTAAATCAACCTGAGGGGATGGGGCAATTATGCTTCTCGTTCCCCTCTTCCATTTTTCACATTTACGTTTCAGAATGACATTGTCGACTTAAAATAGTCTAAAAGCATTGAAAAGAAAATATTGTAGATCACACCCAAAGTGTCAAAACAATAACCTCATTTACCGAGGTGTCTTAAATTTTTTTATATATATTTTTAAGTAATCCCCCCCCCCTTTTTTTTTCACCGAAATATATAGAACATTGAAACGTTTGCGTGGCCTAGCTCAGGTTCATCTTGAACAAACTGCACCTTGTACCTTAGAAGCCGAAGGGAAAAAGACCAACAATTCAACGTTGCCCGCGTGTTATTTCTGTCCTGTCAGTAAAGCCTGTGTAGGCCTACTACTGATCTGTAGGTGGCATCTTTCACGTCAGCATAGCACGTGAGCAAACATGGTTCACAGTGTTGTGTTCCGGTGACAGCGACGAGAAGTAAATTAGAAAAATTAAAGTCACGCTAAAACACTTTATTGGATAGCATATAATGTGTTTGAATATTAGCTACTGATGAAGTTAGAAAGTTATTTTATTTGCAGGATTTTTCAACACTATGTTTGTCGTAAAATAAACTTCAAATAACGCTACCAAAAAAATTACATTGAAATATTATAACAACAACACTATTTACGTTAACATTTCTTTACGCATTGAACAAAAATTTTCTTTGCAGCAAAGCTGTTTTGCAGTGTTAAACAAACTTTGTGATTTTGGTAAATAAATTGTTTTAGAGTGAATAGATCAGATTTGACATTTCAGAAAGGCAATCGTACTTGCACTTTACTGGTTAATTCCGAAGTTTGTGTGAGTTGACTGTGCAGTCTCCATGCACTTTTTTGGTCAACAATAAGCAGTTTTGAAACAAGATGAAAATGGGCGGCACAGAACACTTATATTTTAGTAATTTACTCTTAGTTCTATCGTAAGAAACATGCGGGACTTACATCCTCCATTATGAAAAATAAAAAAAATATGTGTTAATATACAACAAATACAATAAAATCATGATCAAGTTGTAACAATACTCAACTTTTGCGTATTTACAGGATAGAAAATTGTAAATGTCGTGTATTTTGCATGCATAAAATACTTTTACTATTGCTGATTTTTTTAAGTAAATGGTAAAATGCTTTTGCTGTTACCTTAACCACGTATCACGTACAATAAAAATATGTTTAGGCCATGTATGTTAGCTTGCAGTGATTTCGATAATATTATAAAATAAATCAACCTAATATCAATATCAAGAAATGCTGCATTGTTTTGACACCATAATTTTTCGTATGTAAAAATGCCACAAATTCTTACAGTTTTGTCAAAATATCATAAATTTTGTTATAACTTAATAATAATTCAAAATCGTCAAAATAGATTTTTATTATTATAATTTTATTGCCTGTATTATTCTGTAAAAAGTCTACATATAATAATTGAGCACTGTACGACTGCTTGCAGGCACGAGTATCTTACAGAGTATTATTTTAGAAACCAGTTCATTCCCCAGTGTAAAAAGTACAAATAAAAACTACCGAACAGGGCGTTATGTGTTTTGAAAACCGCATTTGTTTTTTGAGTCGTAATAATCAGAATATTCACGTTCAAAACCACACGAAATGAGATAGTATTCTGTAAGTAAGAAATTTTCACACACATGAAACAAAATGTAATTTTTTTCCTAGTTTTCCTTTAGATGGCATAGTTGCAATAAGCATGCATAATGTAATAAGTGTACGTACATATTTGAATATGTTATTACCATTCTTAAATTCTTTACATTCCTTTCATCATCTTAGTGATAGTAATATTTCTTAAAATTTCTGTTAATAAATGATAATAATCCATTTCCTTTAGTGCTTTGCAACAAAAACGTTATGGCGTCAATATATTTGGGTCTTACTAATAAAATGGTTTCCTATATAAAGAATATTTGTTTAATTTTAAAAATATTTTGTTTATATGATTTTTTTATATAATTATATCGATTAAAATTATATGATGGTTGTGTCATGCACAATTTTGTAAATACGATTTAAGTTGTGTCTCGTAGTTGGTGATCTTGAAAAATAACTAAATACTTTGTCATAAGTATCTGGGTACCCACTAATGGTTTACGTGACCACGGTATAATGAATTTCTAAGTGACAATGCGTTAAGTTTACTTGCAAAATGAGAGGAGAAAGAGTGAATGAAATCAGTGTTAAAATGTTATCAATAAATTTTTTGTTAATTATGTCCATTATAATAATATACTCATGTTTTTTTATACACAACTGCATTTGCTCGTTAAAGAAGAGTTTCATATTACATTTTTTTACATTAAATTTTGCAAGCAACTTAATGCGGTTAACATTATATCGCATTACATACTATTTTCTTTTTATTATATCACATGTCATTAAACTAATATTTTTGTATTGGAACGACATAACAAGAAGCTACAATAATGAGATTTTACGTTATTGGCGAAAAAAACTACTTCGAAAATTGTTATATATAAGAATTATTTTGTTTGTCTGAGTTCTACAACTGAATTTCCTGATATCCGTTTATGTGTGCGAATCATTCCGGGAGATTCCCTTGGTCTGAGGCATTTCTCAAGATTCTCCCGTTTTCCCATTCCAATCCTTGCGTAGCTCCATGCTTACCTCGTTCACCGTCATAGGCTCTCAAGATCTCGCTGTTAAGGGGGCCGCCTGTCCAGGCCGCCAGTTTGTGTGCATAGCTTCGGCCGTTAAAATAATATTCAAGAACGGCTCAACTTGCGATAGATATGTCTTCTTATAAATTGCAACTTGGAAAATTGGACTATTACGAATCCTATACAACAGAAATGGAAAGGACCCAACGGAAATAAAATCAAAACATACATACACTAACTTATAATTTACGAAACTTTAATAAACAAAAGACTTATGTAGGCACTTCACGCAGAATGCAAATTACATCCCCAGCAATACGGATTTTACAAAGATAAGAGCACAAATTCAGCTCCGATTGATGTAATGAAAGAAGTCCAAGAAACGGAAGAAAAATATATATTGGCAATATTCTTTAATATAGCTGGAGCCTTGGATAATGCCTGGTGGACATAAGTTATGTGGGGCTTAAAGGACAAAAATTATCCAACCATTATCTGCCTAGTCGTTCTGGATTATTTTTCCGAACGAATGAGTATATACCAAACTAATACAACACAACTGGGAAAACCTTGACAAAAGCTGTCCACAATGATCCGTACCTGGACCCATTTTATGGAACATCTTGTTTGATGGCTTACTTGAAAATAAATTCCCAGAAGGACTTACCATAATTGGATATGCTGATGACGGCTTAGTCCTACTAAAAGGAGAATCGAGGAAAGTTTTAAGGGAAAGATCACATCAGTAATCCTATATTTAAAAAAAAAGGGCAAATACTGCCAAATTAAAATTTTAGAGACCTTAAAGTAAAGCCACGTTACTAAAAGGTAGTTTTAAGAGGAACCCTGTAGTAAGATTCTTAAATCAGCCAGTGCGAGTATTATACCAATTCAAATATTTGAGAGTCATTCTAGATGGTAAATTATGTTTTCATTACCATGCAGACTACATAGGTAAAAAGGCAGCGGTAGTCCTGCAAAATCTTAACGGCATAGACAACACAACTTAAAGTGCTGCTATTTGGTATCATAGAGTCAGTCGTACCCATATTAAAAGGAATATACTTAAGAGCTGCCTTGCTGTCGGTAACGAGAGCTTACAGAACATCAGCCGATGGAAAGTTTGGCTTGAATATAGGATTGAGAGTGAAGGCCTTCAATTAAACATGGGAAATATTATGCATGAAGAAAGATACCACAAGGTATGGAACGAGTTCGCCAACAAGATCGGCAAAAGGCATGGAAGAATTTCATAAGTGGTATGCCTTGCATAATTAAGACTAAAAATGTTCCGATTACCCGTAAGGAGAGTCTCAGGTAAAGGCTCTAGAGGTAACTAAAGTAAGAGACATCTTCTGAATTGTGAGGAGGACAGGTTTTATGTGAACACAGGCAGGAAGCATATTTAATTACATTTGATGGAAGAATGGCGAGGCAAGGTGAAGAGAAAAGTAGAAGTATGTCGTGTGCTGCATTACTCGTGCAAGCAGGGTAGCAGCGCGGGCGAGTGGACGGAGCGCTGGAAATCCCGCCATAAAAACAATAGGAATGCCGTTCAAAGATCATTAAACATGTGTATACCCATGTTAAGTTTTTCGCGAATATCTAAGGTTTATTTATACGCTGACGAAATGGAGAAAGTGGGTGTTCTGTGGTACATTTATGCAGGAAAATCTTAGCGCAGAATGTTTGAGAAAGTGAAGGAGTGTACAATACCACTGTAGCTTTAATAATTAGTAATAAAATAAAAGGGCCGCCACTAAATGTCTCATAGTGGCAAATCGTCGGCGATAAAAGACTACAAGCTAGACAAGTGACCGCGCCTAGAGGCTAGTGTGAGGCATAATGTGCGTGCTCTATCGAACTTACCGAATCCGCACGTCTTATTTGTGAGTAAAATTCTTATTAATTTATTTGAAAAATAAATCGCGTATGTATAAGTAACGAATTGATTACAGGTTTAAGCAATTCATAAGTCCAAATTTTCCATTTCATTGGCTACGCCAAATTTTATTTATTTATATTTTCTTGGTTGAAGAGGGATTCAAAAAGTTGATTTCAAGCTCCTAAACTGAGTAATGACTAAATAATTTTTAATATTTACTTACCATTGGTGAAACAGCGCAGTAGCAATGTGACGCTTACTGAGTTTTTCAAGTAGAACTTAAATTTTAAAATGTGTTGCTGAAACTGGTTAAAACTCTCGCATCACTCCTTTCCTGAGCCTCTTGGCTAGAGTCACTAAAATTAAGCTCTAACGTTACGGCGAGTTATATATGAATGAGATGTTCAATGGTAACCCTTACATTTTTGTCATAGTGTGAAAAATTAAGTTGTTATGTAGGTGTTAAAGCATTTTTTAAGAACAACGGCATTTATTATTTAGAGAACCAATTTTACATTTTCGGATAACATAAAAAAGATTTTGAGGGTAAAGTTGAAAACTTGACATTAGCTAGAGCGCATGTGATGATATTTGAATGTCTTTCCCCCCAGATGTGGCTCACGAACGCTAAATAGTTTCGTATACTCTATTACCTACCAAATATCCGCGTGCCTCTCAACGGCTTGGTCAAGTGGCTATCTTATATGCTCATTCAGATTTCTCTAAGCCAACATAGAGTTTCATGCGGTGATGTTTCTCATTTAAGGATACTTGTTCTCAGTATTGCTTAAAGCAACGAGTGTTATTTCCTTGAAATGTCATCAGAAACGAATTTAACAGATTGTGAATACTGCACTGAAAGTTTCCGCTTCCACTATTTATCGTCACTTTAATTGTAAACCCTCTTAACTCAGTATTGTATCAATGTAGAAAAAGTAAAACTAAGTTATTTTATTTCCTCGGGGGTGAAAAAAAAACAATACTTTGCATATAATTGTTATAAAATTGTTCCTCATATTTACTGTTTAACCAAATTTCGGGATTCTTCGTTGTTAAGATGGTTTTTAAAGAATAAAAAGACAAAATAAAAAAAAATTTAGTTACGAGGTTTTACAATGAGGGTGACGTCATGAATGTGCTGGCGTCGCATGGTAAATACAGTTGTTACATGTACATTTACTTGCATCAGTTACAAATTGGCCTAAAATGTATCTGAATTGTATCAAGTGTAGGTACCACAGTTTAGTTCTGTGATAATCATTCTTCTTGTATTGATTTCTATCGCAAATATAATAATACACTTTTTAAAAATCTTATATTTTATATGCGCGAACACATAATGAAAATACTCACGAGTGGGACAACCTATTAGTTTGAAAGGTTTGCTGATCCCAGCAGCAAGACCGCTATCACAATCCTGATTCTACTCGTGGCTGGTCATAGCACTCGTTCCAGGCTATGCAGCTGGGTGGTGAGTTTTCACGGGAATTTCCTGTTTCCCTGGTCCATTCATTCCGGCACTGTTTAACATTCAAACTTGCTGAAATATATTTCAAATCATTGGAACATACGTGAAGCACTGATGTTAACGTCTTATATAAAGTACCAATTTTTTTCTGTTTATTTAATCAACATTTTACTTATTGAATATACAACGAAAAAAAACATTTTTCTTTGTGTTTTTTCGCAATATTTAAAGTGTACACTTCCTGATACTCCTATAAAACGAGGACTTCAAAAAATAAAATATAAGAGTGGGTTTTATTTAATGAATTTAAATATTTTACAATCATCACAGCAGAAAACAGATATAACAAGAAGTTACTAGCACAACTGATAAGCTTTCTTTCCTCGAAGAGGGTGCAAATCAACCCTGAAAGTTAATATTGATTACGTAATCCAGGAAATTTAAATGATAATATTGATTTAGACGTACGATACACGATATGTACTAAAGAGAAGTCAGCTTGCTAAATAATAAGCGCGAAAACCAGTTTAATAAATTGAACAAACGTTTTTGTAAGATGTCGTTCTATCATGAAGATAGATAA
This sequence comes from Medauroidea extradentata, assembly GCA_003012365.1. NCBI lineage: Eukaryota > Metazoa > Arthropoda > Insecta > Phasmatodea > Phasmatidae > Medauroidea > Medauroidea extradentata. The sequence goes on from PNEQ01129288.1 coordinate 47,907, forward strand.
ATGTAGCCACTGTTATCAAAATATTACTGATAGATGAACTAAATATGCAAAAATCAAGTAAGATTTGTATGTAGTAGGCCTATATGTGTATCAAGTTTGACGAAATTCTAAAGTACGGTTCCTTAGATGTATAGTTTGTTCAATAATGTTAAAACTGCCGACATTTTGAAAATATGATTATGGCGCAAAGTAAATTTATAAATGTCAAGTCAGATTTCAAAGTACTATATGTGTTCAAAGTTTCATGAAATTCGGTCCACTAATTCAAAAGTTTTTAGGGGATACACACACACACATTCACACACAGACAGAAAGGTGATGCCTACTTTTTCCTTCGGAAAGTAGGCTAAAAATCAGAGTTGGTACACGCGTACAGGACTAAAAATTCATACGCACTTAACGTTTACGTTGGCTTCAGATCAGTAACGTATTTTTGCAAATTCTAATACATTTTTTTTTATCCATGCACGAGACACTACTGTCGTAATTTTAAAGCCAGGGCTAATTATGTAAGCTACACCAGCGTCAGTAAAACTTTTAATGAAACATCCCCTAGAAGCGTAAAGTAACAATAAAAGAAGAGTTTGCCAGCGAGAGCTGGGAGCTCAGGTTACATCAGCGACTATCAAAGGCTCCAGCCTGAAGGAAGTGTGTTTTGGAATGAATAATTCTCCGGCCAAGACCTCCACGTAATGATCTTAAAGCGCCGGTTGTAAAGACTATTTACCTCCCGCGGCAAGTGCGTTTTATTTTATTTTGCGGCTCCTCTCTTAACCGCTGGCTCTTTTTTTAATAGAATACTTTCCTCGGACTACCATTGTAAAGAGAGAAAGAGAGATGGAAATTTAAATTATATGGCCTTTTGCATCTTGGTTTCACAGTCGGGCCGGCTTCATTCAGCGATAGAGCGACCCTGATTGGCGCTCCCTGGCATTAAGACAGCCGCGACACTTGGAACAAGAGTGACCTAACTAGCAATGGTGCGGTTAACAGCGGTCACGACTCCGAGCGAAGTTAGTTTCCCGCTCCACGTCTGTAGATTTCAAGACTCTCCAAGGTTTATTATTCTTCCTGCGTGCAGTCCGGGAAAAATAACTGACGATAAATATGAACACTCGTAATTTAATATATAATGAATTATTACATTCATAAGCATGCATTTTGCTAGTGATACTTTCTTTCATATACCTGTGTTTAGTAAAATTTGACATCCACTTATGGGCAATAATTTGTGATATTTTGTTATTTTTGGTACAATGCAAGACAAATTTTGCAGTATAAATTGTGAAACAGACATTTCCGGCTCATTTTAGAACTAAAAATGCCATGCGCTGTGCCACAAATCACAAAATATACAAAATAATGCCCATAAGAAGCAGTCAAACGTTACAAAAAGTATATGAAACAGTACATAAGAATAAAGAAAATGTTTGTTGAAAGCCCTGTCTATGGTCCGCACAGTCACTACGTGGGTCAGCGGAAGACACGGCTTCCCCTTAATTTTACGAAAATGTTCTTAGATTTCGTTTTTAAGGTATTCATATTTTACTTAATAACGTAAGCGTCCTTAATTGAAATTATCTTAAAACATTATCTAGCAATACAGTAACTATCATTAACTTCACAATGCAGACAACAAAACTAATAAGACCTATATTTTAAGAACAACAAGCATAATACTACAGTATTTCACTAAAAGAACAGTTTTATTAATATTCACTTGTATCTTGTCTCTAAAAAAAAATTACATTTAAATTTAACTTTACTTTTGAAGCCACTAGTCGTAGAAGTGACCCAATTTGTTTTCACCTTAAGTCTGATAGTAGGCCTATTGGCTAAGAGATGGTATTTCTTTAAAAAATACTTCGTTACTACGCAATTAATAATTTTTTACGAGGCTCCGCAGAACATCTTAGTGTTTACGTTTCGTAGCTGTTAGCAAGTTTATTGCAAAATAATATTATTAAAAATTTACATCGGAATTATTTTATAATTTAAAAGTGCGCGATAAACTTAGCCGTTGTAAAGTAAAACTTTCAAAATAATCACTGCCGATATCTGCATAACAACTAAACAATAACTTTGGTTACCTCACATATGTTTGGCGGTGAATAACATTGTACCTGCCTTCTAATTAGAATATTACAATCCGTATTCTCTGTTGATTTAGTTAGCTTATATACACACATATACATAAATACATACGTATATATACACTTACGTGTGTGTGTGTGTAAACCATGATCATTTTACATTTTAAAACCACTTATATAAGTTTAACAGACAGCATCAGTTGAATTCCAAACACGCTAGAAGCAGAAAATGAATTGGCCCTTTTTCAACAGTCTATCTTCTAAAATAAAATTTAAAAATGCTTACGAGATTTTCTTTCCGTCCATGTGCATGTATCTTTGTGAGTGTTTTTGTATGGTAGTGTGGGGGTTTGTGTATGTGCATGCCTTCTTAAAGATCCTTCGAACTCGTAGAACCAATATCTAGAAATTCTGTGCAGATATATGGTAATAATGTCACTTTTGTTAACGTATTTTATTAATGTTCAGTATTTATTTCCTTTATATTCAAAATAACGGAAATTTAATAATTATTGCACTACATCACATCTTGGTAAACATTTGGCCAATTACAACGAAATTGTTATTTTTTAATTTTCATTACCAAATCGTTAATTGCGAAGCAGTATAGGTGTATTGTGGATATGCCTTTTTGGAAGACAGCATGACATAAATACGAGATGTAATGTCATAGTTCGAGAATTACTTAAGCAATTATAGCCAAGTTTTATATGTTGATATTTTGCACGATGCTTTGTACTACGGTTCAAAACTCCGCCTAAAGATCTCATCAAATACCTTGCCCAGTTAAAGCTTAAGATGAGGCATCCCCACCCAAAGTTGAATTTCCGTTTTTTGTCTCATCTGGTTGAAACTCATATTTAAATATTTATTTATAGCGCTACTGTAAGATATACCACCTAGCGATATACTAGTTAGTTAATAACGCATCTGACTAATAACAAAGGCATAATTTAATTAGTCAAACATTATGTATAAACCTTATACTGTATAATTCCACATAGTTTCTAAGGTATCAGGCAATGCATCTGTGTATTATTATATATATAACTGAAATGTGAGGAATTTTTAAATTTCAAACCAAAAATAAATGTTTTCGTTCGGAAATGCAAAATTCAGCACGAGGACGGAGACCTTTAAAGAGCGCAGTTTCAAAGCAAGACTGATTTTCAATATTTCCCCCCCCCCCTTTTTTTTTCTTTGTTTTTACACAACAGGAGGACTAATAGGTATACACACGTCGTTGTGTGCTTAAATTTAAGCTTACATAATGTTACTACATATTCCTCGAAATTACTTTCCATTTAGGGTGAGTAGTTCCCCCGACATTTCGCTCGAAACTCGACCAAAACTAAAATATTTCACCATTTTGTAAAAATGTCGTAGTATCTCGGTAAATATTGAACGTAAACAGCTGCAACATCACTCAATTGTCGATAGTTGCTTATGGTTAAAATTTTTTTCTACGATATTTTTTCTACGATATTTTTTTCTAGAACGCATACTTTATAACAGTTAGCCTATGTGTAAAATACTAAGAAAAGGGCAACTATTTTGCAGTTTTTCACATATTACGCAGTTACCACAGGTATTTAAAAACGGCAAACTTGGATCCATACTAATGATATCGGTCCTAACAACACAATGTTAAGGTTTCAAATAACTGGGCAAAGAGTACTAGCCATGGAGTTAAATATTACTGTTTTCCAAAACTAACTTTCAAGTTTAATATTTTTAAAAGAGCACAGAAACAACGGGGTGTGGGTCGCTTTAGTGAAATACTTCTCATAAATTTTTTAAGTTCAACGAGATGATATGCTGGAAAATTTTTTATCTAAATTTTAAAGTGGGGTATCCAAATACTTAGTCTTTCTAGACATTGTTACAGAGAACTTCTCATTCATTGTGTAGGAGTAGAGCAGCATTGCGCGTCGTAGCGTCATAGAGTCCCAGAAGGTGAAGGCGCAACGTCTGCTTGGCATGCATAGAGTCGTGTTCCATTAAGACTTGTCAGCTCACGGGAGCCCAGGACTTCGCAGAGACTGATTACACGCTGGCTGAACTTGCCGATATGCATTTGTGTCGCACAGTGCTCGTGGCAATGCTGTCGTACCTCGAGATGTTCTACGAGGAAAGATCAGCGGTGGATCTAGCCGGGGGGGGGGGGGCAGACAGCCCCGGGTGCCGAGTTAGAGGGGGCGCTGGTGGTGTTGAGAATATTTTTACTTGGGAATGAAACGTAAATTAGTGAAAAACCATATACAATATCTACCAATATTTAGACTTTTTCTAGTTTTGTATTTTTGTATTTGTATTAACCTTTAACAACGTTTAATGTTTTAAATATAGTATTTATAATTATAATGCACACTTAAAAATGCTGCTAATGGTAGCTAGCACGTGTATATTTTATATAATTCTACAAAAATGTTAATACTGTTATTTACGCGAGCGCAAAACAATGTATGCAAGGTATGTTTATTACTGTTGGGTCGATTGGACTTATTGTAAAAAGGAGGGGGGGGGGGGAAGAAAGGAGGGTGGAGCAAATTTTTCCCCGGGCGAAGGAAACCCTATGTTCGTCCCTGGGAAAGAGAACCCAGCTGGGGATATAAGCTTTTACTCTAACCTCACCTATGATAACGATCGTCACACGTGACTGTCTTTCGAGAACAACAGTGATATAGGTCGTTCAGGATAAAGTGAACACTAAATATGTAACCTTCGAAATGCATCACTAGTCGTTTCTGCACATAATTACCCATTAACTCTAGTTGCTTTACTTCTTGTGTGGTTGGCAGCGAAGTTGCGCAATGTAGTTCCATGTATTTCCCTTAGTTAAATACAATCATACTGAAACAAAAGCAAACGAAAGTGACATTATTGTACTTTATATACGTAATAAATGTTTCTTAGCAAACTGTATAGATTCCTACCGACTGCACAATTTATCTACCACGCGCAAACATCAAGTGACGTGTCCAGTGACGTGTCGTTAGTCGTTATGAGCGGAAAGATACGAATTGGTTGAAAATACAACTCTAGCAGGGCTTTAATGAGTACTCATTTTATCCCAAACCGCCTGTAGTTACTCGTGAATAATTCGTATTCTCTAACATCTCTCTTTATAATAATCTCAAAATACCTAGCAACAATGTAGGATGTGCTCTGAAAGCATTCATACGTTCTAATAAATTATGTATTCTCAGTTTCCACAGCGTGTTTTGAATTATTACATAACGTTTGTTAAAAATAATAGGTGTATTGTTTGCTTATTTTAAAATTCCGATTAAAAGATATAACCTGAATTTAATTCGTCTCTAATGCGTTGGTATTTAGTAGAATGTCGGTGTAATGCTCTTAGAATTAAGACAGTACTGCTACTGTATTAGTGTACCTACGGCCATGAGACAGCAGCACACTTTTTTTTTTTTTGCCGTTTGCGACGGCCGCAAAAATTTACATACTCTGAGTTATAATTGACGAAACGTACAACATATTTAGGGAATGTGAAGTAATGTTTTTCTGTCTTCTCGGACACATTTGTTTAGATATGTTCCCTACGAGTATGTGTGTAAAATAATATTTTAACAAATGCCGCCAACTTGTTTGCACTCCCACTTATAAAAACACCCTGGGACCCGACCTTATGTTCCAAAGCATGTGCTGCTTAGCAACAATGACTAAACACTATTCTGAGTTGTGTGTGAAACATTAGACTGGCAAACTCTCCAGCAAGTAGCGTGCAAGACACGATGAGCTAATTCCCCAGCAATACGCCTTGGTCTCAGCAACGTACGTTAATTGAGTGTGACTAGTAAGTGCATAAATGTCATATCTTCAAAGTGTATGGTCGGATTATAATAGAACTTGCTATGGAACACGACAACACTTCGTCTATTCTTGTGAAAGTCAGTCACGCCACCATTTTTAATCACAGAATAAGAATAATTTTTAAGATAGTTTAGCTGTAACTGTATTTGTATAAAGATCGTATAAGAGACTGAAAAATTTATGGAGGATACGCCCTCTGGACACTTAAAAACAACTCATAACTAGAGATAATGGTTAGAGATAATGGCTAGAGACAATGGTTTATCGCGGGGAAACTTGACTGTTTGTTCGGTTACGAAGCACGTTCAGCTTATTAGATTATAACCTGTTTTCTCTTGTACGTGCAGCTGTGGCCTTATTTGACTGAGCCAGTAAGAATCCAGTTATTGTAATATTTGATGCCTAGGCGGCTAGGGACCCTTTCGCGAAAAGAATTTAGCCTCGCTTTGTTTCCGTGCCTTACGTCGACATCTGCAGTTCTGCTTCGTGGTCAGCGAGTGGATATTTTAACTGTCACGAGCCTTGGGATTCTACAGGCAAATCACAGACGTGTGGTGTTGCAGGAAAGTTTTTGTAATTGGCTCAGTCAAATGAGATACAGCTCTTCACATAGACACGCAGCCAATAATCTTGAAGCAGAATTGCAGATGTGCACGTAAGGTACTGAAACAAACTGGGACAAAATTCTTTTCGCGAAAAAAACAGGGTCCCTATTGATGCCTGTTGTTGTTCTGTAGGCAGCTGAGTTGTGTCAGACGTACATTACCCAGTCAAACATGCCATCAGATACTACAGTGTTTTCAAAGGTATGTTGGCACAAGAAATGTTCGTGAGATACCATCATCCCTACTCATAACACATCCGTGTAAGGTAATTTTGAGAATATAAAGTCTGCCAGTTGGCAGAAATTAGGAAGATAGTTACATAGGAAAATACAAAGATTTTATATTTAAAATCCACATTTTGATTAATGTCCAATCCAGAATAGAAACACGTACGATTACTCAATTCAATTTTTCATCCGTATTATAAGTGGAGAGATTACGTGAGCATTGAGAAATTACATCTTAAAGTTATGAAAATAATCTTTTATTTCTCTACTTTCAGTATATTTTGCAATGTTGTTGCAGCATGTTAAAAATATTGTCGTAAGGTCGCAATGGAAAATAACTACAAACTCTCATATTTGGCCATATTATAAATTGGTTGGAACATACAATAGATAGCTTAAAAAACATTTTCACTTTTACGTTTCGATAAGATCATTCCACTAACAACCTTCCGTAGTAAATAAATAAGCACCATTTCAAAATTATTTATTTATTCTTATTAGAAAAATATTAATACCTCATCGACAGTTAAACTTTTGAAGCCAAGACAAAGTCATATCATTGTTTCTAGAGTCAAAGCCCTAATACTGGAATGTCAATACAAGTATATAAAAGTTAGGATTTCCACGAAATGTTATAATATGTATAATTGTATTTTAATTGTTAATAATGCACATTCTTCTAATTTAAGAAATACTTTACTGATCGCCCAGTAACCCAGCTGCATCTCTACCAAATACATTTCTGTATTAAAACCCTTAAGTAACATTATATATATATATTGGAAAACATTCTAATATGAGTATTTTCATATTGTATGTCCCTTTTCCCAGTTTTCACGTTTACGTCACCTGAGGACGAGAGCAGGTGTCAGCTCCCGAAACGTCGTCAAACGTTTCCTTTAAGAAATCTACTGAGTTCTTTTGTGTCTTCATCGTTGTGTCGTCTAGTCTGTTGTCCCTGACGTCATCGTTGTTATCCTGTCTTGTGTCCAACCTTTTTTTTTTTCGTTTCAAAATTGTCGGTGCTGCCTTTTGAAGTGTCCTGAGTTTAACAGATTATTTTTTTTTATCTTCCTACTTTTCTTCTTTAATATTTATTTATTTCATTTGTGGTTGACTTATTATGTATGGGACCTTTCGTGTTCTGTTGCTTTGGTTTATGGATGTATTGACTACAGCCAAACTAGGCTTGTTTTCTCATATTTTCATTTTTTTGTTTAAATTTTCTTTGTCAACATGTAAAGATTTCTGGGAAGACAAAATATTGCAATGGCGTACGTCCACGATGGCGCAGTACGTTTGTATGTATCCTGTTGCCTAAAGCATACTATGCTTATTTATGTTTCCCTAGTCTCTATAGTTTTATTTGACAGACATCAGCATTGCAATGGAGTGAGTCAAAAGAACTACATCCAGTCATGTACACCCACTGCAGAACTCTTTCAAATATCATACTCGGAGCGTGCCTTCGCAGACGAGAACACACCCTGCTGTCGCTCAAATTGTACGTTCGTCTGCCGCTTGCTCATGTCTCGGGTATGTACGGACGATCCTAAAGTACAACGTGTCATATTTTACCTCTGTGAATTATTTTATAAGAACAAGGATATTTTTTTACTGTTTATAAGTTTCTAATACAGAAAACGTTTCATTTTAACATGTCACGTAACGAAAACTAATGGATATGAAACGCCACGATCAAACAGCCAAATACAGTAATGTTTTTTAACTAGTATGTAAAGTACTAAGAAAAACATGATACACAATTAGTTTTACCACTAAAAATTGAGTTTGATCTAAGATTTAAAACAAGTGTTAAACAATTAAAATATAAAGAATATAAAGTTAATTAATAGGTTTTAATACTTGAACACAGCCAATATGAACAAACTTTGAATTTTAAATGTTACCCTGCATATTAAAAATTTAACTAAAAAAACACGTATCAGTAATCTTCACAACCTTTAAAAAAAACCTTAAAAATTACTTATCAGGAAAGCGTTTTGGAGGATAAAGCAATAAGCCAGTAATCTGTAGAATTAGAAAAATTCTTACTGTAGTATCGAACTTTTCTTGGATTGGTTAAATATACGAATTCTACTTAGGAAGTTAAGGAGTGTGCTGTAATTATTATTTTGTGTACATTTCATATCAACCCAGCGTGATTATTTTACGCCTAAAGGGAGACGCCTACCGCGCGCTTAAAACGCTTTGCCGTGTGTTTGTGATTGCGTTTTTTGAACAATGCACGATAGTAAAATACACTTCAAACGATAACTGAAGTGTTGTTTCAAAGTAGCACGTCGATTGGAAAATCATTTCGGAGCCCCTCAAAATGGCTTAAAAATGCATTTTCAACATATTTTACTTAAAAAAAAACTACTCACAGAATTCATGTGAAAATACCGCAGAAACATGCAATGGACTTAACTTAAAACTTTCCATTAATAAAAGGATCGGGTCATCACAGAAAGGGTCAGTCAGGCGAGTGATCTACGATACCACTGCACGTTGTTGCAGTGTCTTGCGGTAGAGGCGATATCGCACCAGATGAGCCGGTCAACATCGCCCTTGGCGCCGTGCCTCACTCACACAAACACACGGCTAATAGTCGGGCGCCTTAAGACAGCATGCTGAAAATTTTAACTGTGTGGACGTTTTTGAAAGCGGTAAGCGGTTCCTTAGTGGTTAAACGTAGGTATTTGACTTTACGATTGCTTTCAATACACTGATTTTTATATATTGGTATATAATGGATTTGGCAAATTGAAAGTGTGCTAATCCTGAGTTGACATTTTCGTGAAAGTCAAAACATCAAGTCTATCATGATTTTCTGAGAACCAACTACTGTATGGAAAATTTGTTTGGTATCTAAAAAAAATTATATATAAAAACCTTGTTAATTATATGGCATGCATTTCTGGGACTTCACCAAAAAATGTAACATATTTCTTGAATATACTTTGAAAAACTTATAAATTTGTTCGACTAAACTTGAAGTGTTCGTTACTGAACTGTAAGATGCATAAATATGGTGTTTCGTTCCTACAGAATATTTACGAATGTGATTGTTTTCAATAACGGCTTTTTTTTCTCATTTTTTAGAAATAACATCATGACGTGACACACGTAAAATATTTATGTTTCGAAGACGGATTGTTTTTGCGTTACTTTTATTTACGTTTGTATTGGGAAATAGCGAAATCTCTTAATAAAGGCACAATAGCTAATGTAATGTGTAGGCGTTAAACAATCCTGTAGACACGCTTTAGTTAATGGCGCCGAGAAGAGCAGGAAACAAACGAGCATCGGAACGCACGGAACGTGCGGCGCGCGTGGTCCAAGAGGAGTGGGGGTCTCGTCAGCGGAGCATTTGACAGAGGCATCTCCTTCGTCAGCTGCTATCTGGACCAGGCGCGCTCCGGGCACAGATACGCATCTCGAGCAGCGGCCAGCATCAACTCTCGGACGGGAGGGGGGGAGGGGCATTGACAGATGGCCTTCAGACGTGGTCCGGCGGGTAAACACGGGCGCCCTTACACCGTCATCCGTCAGTGTCACTAGGTGGCGAGGGCGCCGGGTTCGAGACCTGCCCCGCCATCTGTCAGTAACCTCAACTGCTGCTACCGACACTTCTTTCCTCTCTCTACCTCTTGGACTACCTTCGCCCTCGCAGAGAAGAGTGGTCCGTCCAACTTCTCCGGACCTGGGCCCGACCTCGCAGAGAAGTGTGTTGCCAAACTCACCGCCGACCTGACAACATTTCTCCACTAGTTCTGACGGCGCAATAAAAAGTAAAGTCCAGCTTGAGTAAATATATGCCCGTGTTGGTAAGCTGACAACCGCTCCCAGAGTCTTGAAAGTGTGGCCGTCAAAACTTTTGACTGGCTCAGGTGAGATGTCTGTGCAGAAAACACGAGGCGTGCTGGGGAAGAAAAACTTTCGGTCAGCTCCGACGTCCTAGCATGCTAAAATCATTCAAACACCTTTCCTCTCTCTTTGTCAATCTTTAAAACACTTCCCTTCCTCTTACTATCTTATTCTCTCACTCACACCAACGTTTTCCTCGGGCTCTTTCAGAAATTGCTAGTCAAACTTCAAACAACACTTCAACGTTTTCACGTACATTAAATTTTCATCTAATTGGAAAGGTTAATCACATAGACGCGGCACTGTAATGGTCCGACTACTAGGATTCAATTACAGCGATACGAAATTCAATAATGCCACTGGCTCGTTCCACGATTTCAAATGGCTGATACGATGTTGACTTTACAGTAGTCCGAGTTTTTTGAAGCAAGATATTTCTGTTTCTCCAGCCAAACCAAACACCGAACTTAAGAAACCTGCTTAAGACGGCCGCCTTGTTAAGGGTATGTTTGTGTGTGAGGCGAAAATATCAGTGGAGTGGGGGCCGCGGTGGCCGAATGGTCAGACCATCTGCTTCCCACCAAGGTAATTCGGATTCGATTCCCTGCAGGGTCGGTCCTCGGATCTTCGCATGTGGGAATCGTGCCGGACGATTATGTTGGTCGGCGGGTTTTCTCGGGGATCTCCTGTTTCTCCCGCCCTTTCATTCCGGCGCAGCTCCGTACTCACATCATGTCATCCCTCACCAGCACTGAAGACCTCGACGTTAAGCGCTGGCTAATAATCTCTCTATAATTCGTTCGTTCTACGAAGCTCTACGATCCACGTCGGCCGGCACATGTATTGTGATATTGCGTCTACGCCTAAAGTCATAAATATGCGCACATTGTTCCCGCTGTAACGTTCTTATTGTGGGTCTTTCGGCGATGGACCTATCATTTTACTGAACCCATCTGTGTAGCAAAGTCCAGTGTAATTCCAGACCCGAATTTCAAACGAACCTGGATCGTATATCTTGAGAAACAGCCGTTTGAAAAAGTCGATTTAGCACAGTTCGAAGGCTTGAAATGATGTTTTCAATGTGCGTAGTGTCTTAGGGCTATTCACCAGATGCCATTTCCCGCGTTTGATGCGCGGAGACAGTGAAGAGATACAGGGGCGTCATTTCAGGTTTTTCTAAGGGGGGGAGGGCAAGATTTTGTTTTCTGTCGACAGTGACCTTGTTGCATCTTTTTTATTAATAAGCATGTATAAATTAGAAACTTTAATAATACAACTTCAGTTTTATGTCCTTAAGTTAGCATTATTTACATTTAAAAATACAAAAAATATATTTATACACATAATATTCTAAATCCATAGGGGGGGGGCATTTGCCTCCCCCCTGTAGCCCCAAATGACGCCCCTGAAGAGATAAGGTTCATCTTTTCACACTCGAAGGTAACAACATCGCTTATATTCGCGGCGCGCCAAACTGGCGTGCAGTGATTTCCTACAACTCACCTGTCTATTGGCCTCAAAGCGGCGACTCTGTAAAGCCTTTAGTGAAGTCCAACGCATGCTTCCAACGTTTTATTTTACGAATCCGAATGGTATTTTTCCAGTTACTGCCGTCTAAACAAGCAGATTTTAGCAATTTTGAGATGCCCCATAAGCATGTTTCCAATAAGCATGTAGCAATTTTAAAACAATAGGAACCTTGTTTTAACAGTGTATTCTTTTCGTAAATAAACGTATTGTGAATTAGTTAACCTTTTCCAAGTTTAGAAAAGATAGGCGCGCCACATTACAATATCGTTCATGCTCCAGGTACATAAGCCTCTTAAGACATATTCTCAAGTAGTGTGAAGTGTGTTTTGTTTTCCTAGATAAGCATTGTAGAGGAAAGTTTACTGGTCTCTGAGAAAAAACCTAACTCCGAACACGCTGCACGCAGTTTGAGCGCTAGCCAGGCGGCCTCCCATTATTTCAATGTGGAAGCAATGATTACATTGTTTACTTGTCACTGCATCAGTTTTAAAGATATCTCTCAAACACGTATCATATTACCTAAAATATTGCGACACAATACATGTATTTACGAAAGCCTGCAAGAGGTAAAGGTTAGATCGGTTCACTTTTTAGACGATCTTCACTCCTATCATTTACTCAATTTCAGTTAAAATTTCAGTTTACCTACAATAACATTTATCGTAATCTATGTTACATTTGACGAACTTATAAAGCAGTTTTAATTTCATTTTGGCTAACAGATTCATATTACGGACTGAACTTGAATATTCTCGGCTGGCTGAGAAATTGCAAATATTCAGACTGTGTAAATTTGCAGCGCAGTATTCAACTTTTCACCCTTTGTTACAAAGTTGTAACTGTATGCACTGAAATAATTACGTAACTAATACTTTCACGCTAAAAGCTTGTAAATATCACTTAATTAGAAATTATATCGTCTTTACTTTACCAAAATGTTTCTGAAGGCAACCACAACTTCTATTTCTTAATTTCCTGTGAAATAATTTTAGATTAACTATCCAATATTAAGTTTTAAAAAAAAATTCTTAGATTTAGGCTAAAACATAAAGCTATTATTGCAGATTTTTTCTCAATTTTAAAATGGATATCCGTGTAACGTCAGGTATTTAGAATAAATTTATCTTTACAGACACTCCATTCTCCGAGGCCTAAGCCAGTCGCAAAACCCCTTGACTCCTTGACATACGCTCCTTAATACTGTCGCTACAGTTTTTCTTGAATTTTCTATGGACGTAAGTATTTATAAAAGTAATCAGGTGTATATCGTAAATATAATTTTATCTTTATTAATGTGTACTTTGATACCAGCATATGAAAAGCAAATTTTCAAAACCATGCACGTCCGCATATATTCAGTGTGTTACACATGGGTATGTAGTTAAAAATTATCTGTCCGAGTAAAAAAATATCACGTGGAAATGTGTGTTTTCATTCAAAACGAGACATGACTACCCGTTGCCATTTTTCATTGAAAACAAAGGCTTAACTGTTTTCTATTGGAAAGCGTATAAGAGTTACGTATGCTGTATTTTAAAAGTTCACTAATTTTATTGACACACATGCACATAATAGCCGTATACATTCATAACCATACAATATTATTTTTTCATAATAATTAACAAAACATTTTATCTACATTTGTCATATTTGCAAACAATATTTTACCGTTAGTAATACGCCTACCATATTTCATTTTCGTTAGTATTCCAATGTTTTTTATTATTATTTCTCCTTAAATAAAATAAGGAGGGAATATCATATTTTAAAATTCTTCTCCGTGTATATGCTTTGTTTCATACGTTTCGTTTGTACATTTTTGTATGTTTTTATTTACTTAACAGACTACATGTATTGTATGTTTACGACATTTTTGTAAACCTATTACTATTATTTTATTAAATTAAGTAAGTTTTTTTATTATTTTGTTAAACGTAATTGCTGTGAAAAAAATTAGATTTATGGCGAAAGATGAGAAAGAAACCTATGCTAAGGAAAAAAAATAGGAAATTACATTTCAGAACAAAACAATTAATTGTCTCAGGTAAAAAAAAGACATATAAGAAATGGCATTAACAAATAATCGCAAAGCAAAAACAAAATAAATGACCGTAAGACAAGAAATAAAATAGCTTGAAGTTTCTGAAGCTAACATCTTTCTTCGTCATTAACTGGTGCACTGTCTGGGAGAACTGAAGGCATGACTAAGCAGATTAGCCTAAAATATTTCAGGGCAGGATAGACTTAATGATCAAATGAACATTTCCAAAGTTTAAAGCCCAAGAATTGAATTGAATTGTTACAATACAAACCTGGTAACTTTAGTATACATTCCACTGTTTTATAAAAAAGTTTTGAATGGATTTCTGGAAAACAATCCTACCATACCTACGTGTGGCAAAGTTACAAACTATTTTTAAGAGTGTAACAACACGTCCCTTCAAACACCTCATCGTCTCTAGGCTTGAGTACTAAAAGCGGGCAGTGTTTTCGTAGAATGTTTTTTTCAATGGGACTTGAAGAACGATGATCTTGTTATTTTACTTGTAGAAAGTATGAAGTAAAGTCAAATGCAGGTTTCTATGACTTACTTTTTGAATTACGGTTGATATTATCTGAGCTACAACAACGTGAAGAAGTTATTTTTAACATTTTGAGGAGCTTGGAAATAAGAAGACAGTTGAAGTGATGTCTTCTTTTTATTAGATAAACGCATTGGAATATTTTTTAATTATTACATAAAAAATTCTTTCCGTACCACGCTGCAGCACGACTTACGCTCCAGGTTCACTGACTGTTAACACATCTTCAATATCCACTTAACGCCCGCGGTGGTGCAGAGTCAGATCACTCGTCTCCCATCAAGGCAATTCGGGTTCGTTTCCCGTTTGGATCGTTTATGATATTCGTAAGCAGTAAAGAGGAGGAGCGTTGCCGTCGACCGGTGAGTTATCTCGAGGCACGCACGCCTGCGTTCCTTCTCTGCTCCACAGTCACCTCATACCTGCGCTCAAGAACTCGCTGCTGAGCGCTAACAAAGACAACTTCACTCACTCACAGTGAAGTCATGCAAGACGGAACCAGCGCCCTGGAAACTGCAAAGGAATCAAATATTACCGGCGTTGAGAGAAACTCATTCATAAGTTAAGGACGTGCTTTCTTGTTTCTACTGGTTTTGAGGCATGTTGGGTGATATTTTCAAGACTTTAGCTAATTATGTAATTTACGAAATTCCGGGTAGTTGATTTTTAGTTGACACCTTATTGTTTCTTGTCATGAAAAAAGCAGCTACCACGTAACAAACCCATTTTAAACAAAATTACCAAACAGATTTTTTATATTTGCTGTCGTTTAAGCTATATATATATACATACATACATACATACATACATATATATATATATATATATATATATATATATATATATATATATATATATCGTAGGCTTTCGTAGCCATTGTTGTAAGTATCTCATCTTCTGGGTTTGAGGCCACGTCCTATTTCTCCCGACATTTCAGCAATACTTGTCTTTGCCATCATCAGGGTAGTACTGTACAACCGAACATCGGACGTAGCCTCAACTAAGGTTAAATATGCTACATGTTGGATAGAAAATATGTTTGCTAATGGGAGAGTTTGGCACAGGGAACATTTCCGCCGCAAGTTTCGCTGCTATCGCTAAAGGACCAGAAAAATATGAGCCGTTGTAAAATTAAATTCAAATAGACTTTAAATTGACAGAAGTCATTTAACTTAATACTGAAGTGAAAAGAAACAAATTCCGGGTTATAAATTATCGAACTAGTGTCATTTAAATTTCATGAAAGCTCTATGATTGGTCAATTTACACGCCTTACTGACACCAGCACTCAAGCGGCAGAAATTGTCTCTATGACAAACTTTCAACATTGATATTTCTAACCTGTAGTAGAATTAACCTTACCTCAACCCAGAAACCGAGATATAAAAATAATAACCATCGCAAAATAGTAGAAACAAGAGACCATGTCCGTAACTCTATAAGAGTTTTATAGAACTTTACGTAAGTGGAAATCCTGTACAAGAACAAAAGAAAATAGGCATTCTATATTGTAGTTACTGATTTCTTTTGAGCAAATGCTTGGCTAGAATGAGGCATTCTATTTCCACCATCTTTCGGCATCGTACAAAGTCTACTAGGAATGTCAACATCATTGCTCATTTCCTCAAACTGATAGTATATATTGTTTCAAAGAAGTTACGTATTGTATTTTAATTCTGTAAATACTGCCAGAACTATCAGAGAAAAAAACAGTCATTCGTGTAAAAAAACACGCCAATAACTGTTTTGCTCACAATATTAGTGCCGATGCCATAAATTTCTATGTTTTACGACATTCGCAATATTTTACTCTTATGACGTACCGTAGAATTAAAGTAATACATTGTGTAAATACCTGGATAAAATTATTTACCTTTACTGATAAAAAGTCGTATTCTCATAGCATTTATGTGTGGAGAAACGAGTATACGGCCAAACAAGTATTGCTAGTGACTCCTCTCAAGATAACAGTGGCATGAAATAAGTTAATGCACACTGGATTCGCACTAGAGAAAACACGAGCTCGATTCCTGGTATGGGTATCATCTCGCAGAAAACTGGCCTCTATCGGCCATTCAGAGGCGTCTCTGTAATGTTATGACGTAATGTTAATGATTAAGAGTGTTACATACGCCTAAACTTATAAAAGATTCTGCGCCAAGATCTTCTTGTCTAAAAAAAGATTCGCAAAGTCACCCATTTTCGCCATTTTCGACTGCTAGAAATTTTGCCTTAAGGCTGCCGCCTGCCAGATGCGAAAAGTATGATGTAGAAGTTCAACAATATCGTTTTTTCACAGAAACTATTCAAAGCATGAGTCTGACTTTTATATATAATAGAGTTCAAGGCACCGTGCAGGGCTGTAAATTGTCTGCATCTCTCCCAGATTCCTAAGTGATTAGAAAACTAATGATAAAAATGGCTAAAT
>PNEQ01129289.1:0-65064 GCA_003012365.1 Medauroidea extradentata
CTGTACTAGCTCGTTGTAATTTTACTTCAGTATACTTCCTGTCTCCTAGTTTTTTTTCTTCACAGGTGTTTCATCTAAACACAATAAACTTTTGTTCAGTGCTTCTAAAGCTTCATTTTTTTCTGGGCTGCATAGTTTGTGTACTGTCTCCACATTATCTGAATCATCTCTCCCAGCTACAAACTTTGTTTCATCCTGCGTTATGGAAGCCAATAGCTCTTTCCGACAACAATCACAAATTTTATCCCCAGAGTTCAATGAAGCTACTTTTTCAAGAAGGTT
The DNA here is from genome assembly GCA_003012365.1 of Medauroidea extradentata. NCBI lineage: Eukaryota > Metazoa > Arthropoda > Insecta > Phasmatodea > Phasmatidae > Medauroidea > Medauroidea extradentata. Next base: position 283 of record PNEQ01129289.1, read on the forward strand.
TTTACTTACAACTCTTATTCCCTTTTTCATGTAGTTGTGTCCTGATTTCTTCAAAGGATTGCAGCAAAAGAGTTTTTGGTTTATGTTTGATATAGAGGACATCCTTAACCTTCAAAATAGTATTTCTTGAGTAATATCACATTTAAATAATATTCTTCTCGTGGATCAGGTATAAAGACAGAATTTAACAAAAATTGTTGAAGATTACAGTCCTTCCTGCACAAAAACTGATCCAGAAACTCTATTCAATTTTGAAAAAAAATAACAACAATATGTCAACCTTCTAGATGGCTATAAAATTATTAATATTATGAACAGTTTATATTAACAATTAATTACTTTTGATCCCATAATGATCCCACTCTATAACTTTCAGGATGTACTATTTAAAGTCTGATACATAAAATAAAATTTTTTCCCATTTTAAAAAAAAAACTGCTTTTTTTATATTTTTGTTAATAAATTTTTATTAAAAAACTTTTTTTAATGCACCAACATCATGTGACATGTCAAATTAAAGCCCATTTCAAGAGCTTTTAAACAAGCTATCAAACACATCTGTAACTCAATTAAGAGCTGAGCTAGTGGCATTTGTATAAATATGTAACCATTTTTTTTATTTGGTTTTTTAAAAGGCTATAAGTCTCAAAATAGTATTTTAAAAATTCTAAAAAAAATATGTTATTAAATCTCATCATGGGTTCTAATTAATTGCCAAATTTCATTAATATCTTAGAGATGAAAAATCAAAATCATATTTATATTGGTTGATTTTACATGGAATGACCCTGGAGGTAATTAATCTTTTCACGAAACTACTACGGTCCCTTTGCATTCAAGGTAAAAACATTCCATTGAAACAATTGTAAGGAAATTCTTGCAGGTACAATACTGTACTGTCATAATCATTAATACAATTTGAATTAGTAGTTCCTCTGTAATAGTCATGAAACTGTTGTTGTCTGATATAGAGTTAACACCTGCCCAAAATGGACCATTTACAGAGCAAAAACCTGTACAAACAGAAAAAATGGTACTGTCCATTAAATTCACTTAAAACAGACAACAATAACGACAGCAACTAACTGCAATCGATAACAGCCACGTCTGCAACATAGAACCCGGTAAGATAAAAAATTACGTGTTTAATTCAATTTTCAATTATCCTGCTGTCCTTTCCACTGCATTAACACTGAGAATTGAGATTCTACTGTATTAAAACAATGTATATACATGTAATAAAATATTACACGTACACACAACACCACTGAAGAAGGATTTGCACAGTCTTGAAATTAAACCGGAACTGTTTAAACTAACAAGGCACAATTTTTGGCAGCAGTGAGCTGTCATAACATTTTAGCTAGTGTACTGACTTAACTCATAGAATTCTTAATGTTAAATTCACAAATTTCTTTTATAAAAAGTGGAGATGGAGTGTCTAACATACTGGTACCTTTCTCGGGTATCAGTTACCTTGGACAAGTAAATAAAATACTCCATTCAAAAAATACTTTAACATCAGTCAAAAATAACAAATACTTCACACTAGTTGCAATAACGAAATGTTTGCATTACTGGGATCAAAAATGATTCTCCTTGATTTTATGAAACCAATCATTGTATACTGTAATTTATAGGAACTCTTGACACTAAAATCACAACTTTTCGCTGTACTGTATTTAACAGCCTTGATTTGAATAAAAAATTCTGTAAAGACAGATAAAACCTCTGAACTGATTACTGGTACATTTTTAACCAAAGGACATACTGTAATTTTGTAAAATACCTACTTTTAAAATGTTTGAAATCTATAGGCAAAACATACTGCAATAACAGCAGTAAAAGCTATCAATGTCATCACCGAACGTACCACCTAACACCCTCAACACTGAGCTCAAATTTTGCTGATGTCCAGTTTACATAGAAAACAGTGCAACTAGTATAAAATTAAGGGGTTGGAGGGGGTATAGAAGAGCTTAATTGGCTTGCAAGCCAGAATACAATGCAGCATGTGAAGACATGCTCCCTCCCAAAAGCAGGCCTCAAAGTGGTCAAACGCTTAAAAACAGTGACAAAAGTGACCTTTCTGGTTGATAGTGACCGAAAAATGGTTGATTAAGTGACTAAAAGTAATTCTAAAAATTATTAAAAGCGACAAAATAACACTACGACTACTACCGTAAAATAAATTATCACTTAAATTATTTACCGCAGTACTGTGATAACGACAAGAAAAAACTTAAGAACACCGCATACACATACCTGCGTGTTAAAGGCTCAGAAGTGACAGAGCTATATAATAAGGGTGACCTTGAAGTGTGCATCAAATGCTGTATCGCCAGAACGAGCCAAGCATGCATGTTACTATGGGCCTTTCGGCGGTGACCGTAAAATTTTATTGTTGGAGAGTCTATAGCAAAGTTCAGTGCACATTTCTATCTTAGTTTCATATACATCCGGTTAGTACATTTTGAAGTACGGCAGTCTAAAAAGGCTGCTTATAGCTATGTTGGAGAGCTTCGAATAAGTGTTTGGTAAAGTGAATGGTCATGGGATTGTGATAACGACATTCCCTTCCTTGTCCAAAGTGTGGTTCCTTTTTGTATGTTGGCACAACAGACAATGTCGAATATTTTCGTAAAAAAAAAAAAGTATTCCCCCAAACATTACAACACATTTGAAGTGTGTGGTAGGCTGTGCCCTTAATACATGCGGTTGATAAAGGATTCAAGCTACTGGTTCACATAAGCTGTTGGTCCAGATTAACTTATGAAAACCAGTATTTACACTATATATAAAATTAAGTGCCCCACTCACTCTCTAATCAATGCACAGCCCAAACCACTGAACCTAGAGACATAACATTTTGAAGATGGCTTCCCTTTACGCCATAGGCACCCACTAAGAATGGATATTTTGACATTAAGGGGGTGATAAGGAATGAAATGCGCTTTCAAAGAATCCTTGACAGTGTTTAAACCAGTTGAGATATCAAGGGAATTTATTCAGGACGAAGCTTAGAAAAATGCTCCTTACCTAATTTTTAAAATTTTTCCAAAATTCGAAAATTAAAAGGGTGAAAAGCTGTAAAGTGTGTTTTCAATAAACCCTTGATAACTCCTGGGACATTACGTAAACCAGCATCTCCCAACCTTACCCGAGGCCAGACCAGCCCTGTATCCTACCTTAAGGTATGACACGAAACTCAAGTAAACAATACAGTACGTTGAGATATCAAATTGATTTTTGCTTCAGAATGAAACCTATGCATGTCCCTAAAAAGTAGTTTCGGGATTTTTTTTTTAAATCCAACCTCTAATGGCATTAAGAAAATGAAAGGTTTTCTATTAATCCTCAGTATCTCTTAAACCTGCTGAGATATTGAAACTATTTTTGAATAGGAATGAAATTTACATAAATACCTAAAACACTATGTGATAATTTTTCCAATTTTAACAATTAAGGGGTTTTTAAAAATGTTAAATTTTCCATACATCTCGAAAAGCAGGTCTGAACATGGAGAAATAATTTAAAAGTGGTTACTTTTTGCCATCCTATTGATATATACACCTCTTTGGGCATGGGCCTGTATCTTGAATATTCTTATGACTTACTATCATGACATAATTGTTTGGAACACTGATAGTATTTGGGTTCGAATCCCAGGGAAGACACAAGATGACGAGGAACTGCTGTGATAATGTATAGCTGCACACATATTAGTGGTAGCTGACAGTAAAATGTATTTTCCCCGATATCCTCTCGATAAGCCGCAGCCACAGCCAGACAGCTAGTATTGAATATTTTTAATTAAGACAAATAACTGCATGAACATAACTGCCTTAATGTCATCTACTGCATCCTTATAAAAAAACACTGATACTATATGCTGCACTAAGACATTACTTTTAAATTTAAATTCAAACTTGAAGTATTACAAAATAGAGGTGTTCAATTCTTAACAAAAAAAAATCAACCTAAATATTTGGTTTCTTTTTGAGGAATAACTACGTTTTGCTTTCTTATTTTCCATAGTGTGTTCAATATCTTCCACCTCTCGTTCCTTTCTAATTTCTTCCTTCCTTACGCTTATTCACCATTAAAGCATACCTTGATCCCCTTCAAACCTTCTATCATGTTTTAATGTTCAAGAGCTTTTTTCAGTCTTGTTTCTTTCTTTTACGTGTTTATCGGGAGCTACTTACAACCCCCCCCCCCCAAAATTCCGATTTTAGTGTTTTTTTGCAGTTGTTTTTATAAGTTCTTTTTTTATTCATAATTTTTCTCTTCTATTCTTTGGCATTTCTCTTTTTTCTCAAACTCTGCCTTTTCTATTTTTTCTTTCCAAGTAAGCCTGGTAACTTGCATTAGTACTACGTGCCACACAGCCAACAAGAACTCCTGGGGACTAGTTGTGGTTACACTGAAAACCCCCTAATAGCATCCTCATAGCTTTTAAATGGCCTTTCAGACATGGCTCCGTTTTCTTGCACTCTGCATTGACAAAAACCTGTTATCTCTTCTATACAAATTAAAGAAAAAAATGTTTGTTTATAAAAGTGAATGCATTAAATACGTAAGGAATATCAACAAAATTGTGGAAAGAAAAAAAAAAAAAAAACAAATGAAAAGTGACTTATTAATGAAAAAAATTACTTTCAGTGACTTCAACCACAAAAAGTGACTTTTAGTGGAAAAAGTGAAAGACTTAGAGGCCAGCAAAAGCTACTAACCTGAGACACTGCCTCTTAGATTTTTGTATGTATTCACAACAATTTCAACACATCAATTTGACAGAAGTGATGTGATATCACATAAGGTAATGTTTAATTTTTCTGTGAAGATTAAAGGGTTGAATGTTTTCTGTTTCAGGAAAAAATTAAAACTTATACTTATTGTTTCCTTTAAGGTCAACTAAGAACATGATACATAGATTTAATTTTGTTGTAAACAGATGTGATAACCTCTTAAGTACTTTTTCCCATTGTATTACTCAAGTTCTATGAATTGTATGTGTGTCGTGTACCAGTAACCAAGACATGTAATTGCTATTTACAAATTGTTCCATCACTTTCCGACACTTATCTTGCTAACTACTTTGCTTTAACTGCCATTCGCCGGAAGGGTTGCCATGATGCCTTCCCAGCTAGTGGCATGTGTGCTGTAGAGTAGAATGGATACCTACCTGTCCCGCAGAGAATTTCACTGCTTATGGTAACCGAGATTTGGTTTACTTTAATTTACTCTAAAACCATTTTCTTTCTTCACCTCTCCAAGTTTCCTACTACATAGCTACCACTGATTTCAAGTCCAAAATATTTCAATTTTAAACTTAAACTTAACATTCAGCCAACCAGCTCTGATCCAATGTCTGCAGTCAATCTCATATGTCTAAGTTTGGGTTCCCGAAGAATGACATACCGGTGTTTAAACTTTTCAAGACAGTGCAGAGAGCACTGTACTGTATTTTGGTTAAAGTACTCTATGCTTACTGCTTTTTATATAACATGCTAGGTTCTTGTGAGTTAATGTTTGTGCTGATCAACTGGACAGCCCTTGTAATTTGTTTTACTTGACATATCAGGCATTAATAGACATAATCCAAAATACAGTGTAAATTCTTCTGTAGTGTGTAGTGCTTCACAGTCCTGCTACAGCTTACAGATGGTGCCAGAACACCATTGCAATTACATTTTAATTTACTAGTATTTCTGTCAAAACTGACAACGTAAACAAATATAGTAGACAAAATTGATTTAGCCTACAGTAGTTTGCAATTTTTCAGGCATGATGGTACTTCACATGCTTAATAAACAATTCTAAGTATAATGTGATCCTGACAGACTAAAGCACTATTAAATTTTACCACTTATTTTAAAAGAAAACCCATTTGTAATACGATGAACATTTAACACTATATGTACTCACATAATAGCAACATTAATTTGACCAAATTTTTGTCCCAAAATTTTGAGGTGTTTTCGGGGAAAGAAAAAAAGCAGTGAAGTTTTATTTCTGGTGTTAAAGATAAGGTAAACATATGCTCTTATTGCACGTTTGTTATACTAATATATGTCACGTTCCGTAAAACAACAAAATACAGCCATGAGTAAATTAACCAGAAAAATGTACGTCTGCAAAGGCCTAGTGATTTGTGTAGGAGTGATGGAGTTCTGTACGCTGGCCGAACTGCTACTTTATGAATACAACAGGAAAACATCACAAATATTGAACTTCAAATTACTCTTGGATATAATAAAATTCTTTAGGAGATAAACAACCGGGATGTACGGTTGATCACATTAATCATTAAAATGAATTACACACATGTAAAAATACAGCAGTCAAGTACACATTTAGGTTTGCGCGAACATTCGTTACATAACAAAATGACAACAAATAATCTGAACTTTCATTTTCAGTTCTGATACGAAAATTATTCAGTGAGCATCTACGAAAACAAAAATTCTCGACTTTCACGAATATTTTAATTCTTCTTAAATGCTAATTTAGTTTATTAACAACTAGAGCTTTAAAATGTTTGCAGGCCTCTACTGTACGGTTATTTTTCAATGTCTGCTTATCAAGAATATTTTAAAACTTCTGTTACACTGCATGACCACCAATGGTACAGCACAATGTAGCTGAAAATGAGTCTCTGCTAGTTAAATACAAATGTAAAGTCCTCTACTTATGTTGCAGTTTTGATTACGGGGCAGTGCTGTAATGTCTCCGAGTGTACAATCAATAAGTTACTCTCGCAAATCGCAGACGTTCAGTTCTAATACAAGGTCTAAAAGTACACCACAAGTTGTTTAAAGGGTGCATGCTAGCAGCATTCACAAAAAATAAATAAAACAAAATAATAATACGGTATTTTATCGCTTATAGGTAGCACGCGCATATAGGTCGCACCTTTATTTTCGAGTAACGGAAAAAAAAATGTTTTTCCGCTTATAGGTCGCGGTACCCACGCGGCTGGCTGAATGTATGCAAGACAGGCAGGCGGGCCAGCCAGTCGGCCGGAACAGAGCGCACGTGTGGTGTGACCTTGACTCAGCAGTGTAGGCAGCTGCAGTCCTAGTGAACAATGGGGGTGGGGAGGCCAGGCGGTGTTGCCAAGCGTGTGCTAGCCTCGTGCCGGCCGGCAGCCACGCTTAGTGTTGCCTTGTTGCTCTAACCGAATAGACGTGCGGTACTAAGGCTTTGTGATGGGAAAACGTAGCGCTTACACTGCCGGGTTTAAACTAAAAGTGATTTCATATGCACAACAGTTCGGAAATCGTGCTGCAGGCCGTGAATATGAAGTCAATGAAAAATTAGTGCGGGACTGGAGAAAACAACAAGAACAACTTCGCAACACGATCTCAAATAGAAAAGCGTTTCGGGGTGCAAAACACTGTAAATTCACAGAAACAGATACGGGTGTGCTAGGCTACGTGCGTGAAATGCGTGATAATGGATGTGCCATTTCATATGACATGGTTCAAGCAAAGGCACGGCAAATTGCGCGGGAAATGAAAATTGACAACAGACAATTTAAAGCTTCGATCGGCTGGGTCGTAAGATTTATGATGCAACGGCACAATTTGTAGATGCGAAGAAGAACATAAGTTTGTCAGAAATTGCCTGCTGACTATACTGACAAGGTATTAAACTTCCACAAGTTCCTTATTCAAAAGAGGCAGAAAACCACATATCTGTTATCACAGATTGGCAACGCCGATCAGACTCCAGTTTTTTTCGACATGCCGAGGAATTCTACAACTGATGACAAAGGGGCGTCAAGTGTAAGAGTAAAAACAACTAGAAATGAAAAATTACGATGAACGGCAATGTTGGCAATAACAGCAGATGGCAGAAAATTACCCCCATATGTAATTTTCAAAAGGAAACCTTTGCCGAAGGGGAAGATTCCTCGTGGTGTACATGTGCGTGTACAAAATAAGGGATGGATGGACGAAGAATTAATGAAGGACTGGGTGAAGTGCGTGTGCAACAATCAGCCAGAAGCACTGCTGAAACAGCCTGCAATGCTAGTTTTAGACAGTTTCCGTGGCCATCTGGTGCAGCCAGTCAAAACAGCGAATGAAGAAGAGAAAACTGAACTCGTCATAATTCCAGGAGGTCTCACATCAGTTCTGCAGCCATTGGACGTCACAATTAACAAGCCTTTTAAGGACCACTTGCGCCGCTTGTACGGAGAATGGATCGCCAGCGCCGATCGGAAACTCACGCCGACAGGAAAAGTGAAACGTCCGTCGCCGGAACAAGTATGCGAGTGGATAGCTACAAGTTGGTCCCGCATCTCCAGCGAGATGATTGTGAAAAGTTTTACGAAGACTGGGATATCAAATGCCCTAAACGGGACGGAGGATGAAGACCTGTGGCAGAGTGATGGCAACAATAGCGACCATTCCAGCTACGGCCATGACGGAGTTGACATTGACAGCTGACAGTTCTGATTCATCAGATAACAATGACGATTTGTCAATTATGGTAAACTTGACTCTTTTCCACATATAAATATTTTTTCCTTTCTTTGTTTAATACATGTACAGTAGAATTGGCAAGAAAAATTCGTTTAGGCTAAAATTTTGAATTTTTTTCAGCACAAATTTTTCTTTATCAGTTATAGGTCGCACCCCTAGTTTTTAAGGAAAATTTTTCAATAAAATGTGAGACCTATATGTGATAAAATACGATAATAATAATAATAAACAGTACTGTATAGCATGTTTATGCGCTGGCATTTTTCTGTTGTTGAAAAGTAGATTTGCAACTGTTATGTGGTTTTCCCTAATTCCTTTCTTTGTTAGCCTTTCAAAATGAGGGTGTAGCCATTAGCAATGGCTGCAATTACGCAAGTGAATACGACACTTCACAGTTTATTTCCTTCCCCCTCACCATTCAACGTACATACACAGATCAAAAGAAATTTTTCGAAGACTTTTCCAGGGCATACCACAGATTTTCAAAACATAATTGTTTATGATAACATATTGCAATCAATAAAATTGCAAGTATTTAATCCAAAGAGAAACACAGAATTACATGACCTCTATTAATTTAACAAAAATGCTGTTTTCCAACATTTTGTTATCATTCTATACTACAAAACAATACCTTATTAGCAATGTCAACATTCCTTTTTACATGGTTTACAGAAAACTACACTACTATCTGTTTTACACTCTTCTAACCACAGTTTATATTTTGGGTTTGATAAACACTATCTTCAAATTACAGTTTCTCATGGAGGCACTATATTTAATTAAGTCACTCAAATAAAATTTGGTGAAAATCTTAATGCTGCGCAAGAACATTACAGTACCAGTGTGAAGTGCACAGGTACTAGTTTCTTACGTAATTTAAATTTATATTTCATTTCTTTCCTCTCTGTAAAAGAAATGTTTAATTACATACTATGTGCCCTATTTAATATTGATTTGTCAGATGTTCACAATGATACAACAGCATTCAATAACTTGGTAATTAGGGACGTTTATTAAACTTAATTCAGTTTAAATTTTAATATAAAATAGTCAGAAATTTTAAAGTGGAGTCTTTTGATTAGTTTCCTAGCTTGTTTCGTTTCAAATTGACAACAGCAGAATTTTAATTATTTTTGTTGACATAACTTTTGCTTGTATTATTGTTATTTTTCGGGTTTTGGCACTTTTTAATAGTTTATAAATTTTTTCTAGCGAAGTGAGCAACTTAAAGTGTTGCAATCTTCTCCAGGGTGTAGGATTTCTTCTTGAAATTTCTTCATGACATAGGCCATTGACGTACAGTGGTCAGCTTTTACTTGCGTATGCTATGGGTGTTGGCCGCAAAAACAGCCCACCCCCCCTACCCCACCATAAGCTACCATGTCCGTCCTAGGATTACAAGTTGTGAGTCAGTCATGAACGCAGGTCGTATCCAGTCGCAAGTTGGTAATAGTTAACAAAATGTAACAGTACCAGTCATGCAGAGATGGTGCAGTAGGTAAGATGCGTGGTTGCAAGATGGACAAGAAGGCCTTGAGTGCACTGGCGCACTTAATAGGCACAGATAATGAAAGCTAGAACTTTATCTATGGCATATTTAAGGTGATAGTTCTTGCGGGGATGAAATAATGGAGAAAATCCTGTAGTGTTATAATTTTATCATTTTTTGCCAATCAGTTGTAAAATTACTCGAACTTTGATAATCAGAACCCGAAGGCAAATTAAAAAGAAGCATGGTAGCTAAACATCACCTGTGTGGTAAACAGCTATTCAAAAAGTAACTGCAGTAGTACATACAACCAGTACCGGATGTTTCAAAATGTGACCTACCACTTATGTGAACAAATATTGTGAAAATAAATTAAACTATTGATGAATTTACTAGTTTCTCTGTAAAATTTTACCCAGCAGATAGGGATAAGACAAAATAAACTAACCTACAATTATCAACAAATCATAAAAAGTACTGAGCTATCCGCGGCCACGACGTACATCACGTAAGGGTTTGCCATAACAGCAATTTTTATCCAAGACAAGACATAAGTGTCTTGAAAAATTTAGCCTAAAAAACGAAAACCATTTTAAACAAAACTGCTAAAAAGATATTTGATAATTGCTCTGGTTTAGAAATTAAATATAATCATCTCAGAAACTGTAGAAACAGAGAAGCGTGGCCTTAAAGGAAACTGTGTGACCGTTGTGGTTTGTAGAGTTGGAAGGAGCGTAAGGGCATTGGGCTAGGAATTGAGACATTGCAAGTGATGCAGATATTTACATTTTTCTTAGCAATTTTGGTGTTGGAAATGTGGGTAACAGTACTGGAAGGTGCTAGAGAGGTTTTTTGTTACTTTGATTTTGGTCGGCAGTAAGAGTGATGCACAGTGAGGCTCATTTAGCTCCATCTTGCAGCTAACAGTCATACTCGAGGTAGGACTGTTTGTATAACTTGTGACGGTTGAAAATAAGAAAAACATTACTTGGTGGATGATGTTCCTTTTTGTAAAATACACTGTTTGTTAAATATCATAAAGACAAATCAACCTCTCTTTATTTAGTGAAATATCGAAGTTCACACCATAAAAAGGCGTCCAAGCTACCAATGAGCAATCCGAGGCAATTTAAAAATATCAAAGCATTGGGTGAAGCGGAAGGAAGACACGTCACACTAAGCTACTTATGATGGTCATCTCTGCTTTTATAATCTATGGTCTGATTACACAGCGTTCTGGACATAGTCTCTAAATTTTTTGTTGGGAGTACTACGGAAGCCTATACAATATTTTCAAAATCTATACAGAAAATATGCAAAATACCACTGCAAAAAACTTGGCTGAAAGGGTTGTGGCACAGTTACGATGCCAACTTCTCAAAAGGAATAGTACTAAAAACAATTTCACATTTACATGGCTCTTCTGAATTATTTTCGCACCAAATGCAACCACATAAAATAATAATTCAGTGTGCATTTTAATTTTCAAATCATTCAGTTTTAAAAATGCCAAATTTTCAAACACCGCCATAAACGCTGAAAACATGTTCTTATTTGCTAACACATGTATGACATACTTAGACACTTTAAAATTTGCCACAGCACACCAGGCTTTTTAGGTGGTATGTTTAGGAATTTTACACAGATTTAAAAAAAATTGATCAAATTTCATGAACCTGGTTACTCAAAAGCTAAATCTTGAAATTTGCTCATTGGTAATGCATGCTTAGTTGCAGATTATTTTGCTAGTAACCATTTGGAATTGTAAATTTTGTAAATAGTGTGTTAGTTCCCTAATCTTTAAATGGTATATGGACACACCAAGTTTGTATTTGTATTCCTCACACTGCTGTTTGTTGCCGTGTGCTTGGTAACACCATGGCGCTGTCCCAAGAGATGGCAAACCTGGTCTTTCAGGAAGAAAAAATAGTCGGACATCATGGTGGTGAGTTGCACTCTAGTGTCTGCACGCAGCCAATTGATGGCATATCTTTGCTTCTTCACATAATCTGTTGAAATACAGTCTGTTTCGTTCGTGACTAAACAATAACTAAGATTTCACTGACACTGAGTTGACAGGAGTGAAGAAGACAAGGTAGCTCTTGCACATTGCGTTGTTTCAGTGAAAGGTTTTAGTTTAGATCGGTTTAATTCAAATTCCACAGTGATAACTTACTACAATTATTCCAGAGCCAGTCAATAATAATACATTTTGTATTAAAAAGATACCCAAAAGAAGTTTGCATTCGACCAAAGGAAACCTGAATCTTTCTGACTTGTGAATGAGCGTTCTGGTTGCATGGGTCCGGAAAATAATATAGATTAATTTTTCTACTGAGCAGGTGACCTTTTTTATTTTTGAAATTCATTTTGTCCTTTTTTAGGTTCATTTGTTTTAGGATTAAGTTTCAGCATTTTCTCTGGTTTGAGTTTTCTTGGTTTGAGTTTTACTTGTATGGTTGGTAGTCTGCTCTTCCCCTTTTCAGCTAAGTGTGCAGGGTGGTTAATTGGAGTGCGTACTCTCTCTCTCTCTTACCTTTCTTGCCGGTCATTGCTTCTGTGCGATCCCATTTAACTGTCGGGCCAGCCCCTCAATAGGTCTTGAAGAGGGAAGGGGGACTGGCTGGGTATGACATAGCTACGGTGGCCGGTTGGGGGGGGGGGGGGGGGGGGGGGGGGTGGAGCGGAGCAGAGATTTTGGGCGGGCTAGCAAAGTGAGTTTGTCTTCAGTAGCTGGCTTCGTCGATGTGCGGTGGGTTCCGAGTTTGGACCGGGTGGTGCGAGTCCGCACGTCTCGAGCAACATTTTTATGCGACGACTTAAAACAGCTATGTTGGTCATTTTCATCGCCCCTAGTGCAATTAGTGGTATGCTCAGACTGACTGGAGCATGTGGTTCAATGCCGACGAGGCAATATCCCAGTGTTGCACCATTTTGAGGCTTATTGGGAACAACTTGGACGAAAGAGTACTTTGCTTGTTAAGAAGGCTATCTCGGCGCCATGTGGCAGTGTGCCACGGTAAGCTGTTGCAACGAAGGTGAGTGTCAGCAAGGTCCCGTTGGTCGGGTGTCCTGGAGCATGTTTATCGTTTGTCGGCATCTTGGCTTGGAGCGACCTTAATTGAGGATTGATTTGACAAGATCATTACAAGAATTGCGAAATAGTGATCAAATCCATGCTGAGTTTTTAACTCTTTGCTGGCCTGGAAAGGAAGATAACTGCTGCATTTGAGTAATGAATGAATGGTGATTGCACAATTGAAAATTGTTGGAAACGAGTGAGAAATTGAGCTTTGGTAATAGGAAATATATGTGAAGCTACCAGTTGTCTTAATTATTTTCATCCTGAAATATTTGAAGAACACTGTAACTTTTAGTGTGAATAGCATGATGGGCGCGATTGTATTTATGGTGTTTATTCGTGATTTATGTAAAACAAAGGCCAGATTGGACTTTTGAAGGGCGAAGAACTCGTGATTTTTTAGCACAAATTGTAACGTTATTTTCTTCTGTTGTAATTCGGAATTATAAAATACATCAAGTGGTGAAATGTCAATTACGCTTTCTCATTGCACATTTATCGACCCATTAGTAATTACTATAAGTAGATATTATTTGAAGATTGCTTGCCCCCTGGTTGGTTATAAATTGTGTTCTTGATCTGCAAGCTGCACAACTGATTTTGGCCAAGAAATTTATTCCTTTTGAGTGTGTGGTTCAGCACAAAAAGCTGCGCCACTCTGCTCCCTTTGTGTGGTAAGTGGCCGTACTTGCATGAGAAAGCGCGAGTTGACGGTGTGAAGCATAAGAGTAATAATTATTGTTGGTAGTAATAGTAAGAGCAGCAGTTGGTACCAGGCGTAATGGCTGCCCCATCCAATTTTTTGTTATCTGCTAGGTCGCGCTGACTTAGCATTGCATTTAAATGAGCGTGGCTTGGTTGTCGCAGACGAGGAAACGGCTTTCGACCTTCAGCAAAGGGCCATAGCTTGGTTTAATGAAGACGAGGAAAAGCAGAAACCTTATGCTCAAGTAAATTGCATTGGGGGCAAAAGTAATGGTAATGATAAAGGGATTCGTGTTTTATTGAAACCGCTCCAGTGTCTCGAATCCTGGGAAGAAGAATGTGCTTTAGATTTCATAATCAGACTTCTGAAAAATAAAGATTTAGGCCATATTTCTGAAAAATCTCTGTTGACAGGATTGGCCGTCTAGTGTATTGTACTGGCGGACGAGGAGAACTGAAACGTAAACACATTAGTCAAGGGGGTTCTATTTAGGGTGTGTCCTGCTAGTTTGAAACAAAGCTGTTTGAAGAAGTTCGTGAATAAGTATCAAAGGCCAGGCGATCCGTGGAATCTACTGTAGAGTACAGTAGAGTTGTAGGAGAGATAAGGGAGGTAAGTGATATGGTCAGCTTAATAATGGAAAACATTTCGCCAATGACTAGGCGGGAATGTGGGTTATGTGAGTTTCCCGCGACTTCGAGTCTAATTAAGGTGCTTGGCAGTGGAAATCCAAGGGCAGGAACAACAAAGGGAAGATTACAGAAAGGAATTTCTTGCGGAAAACAGGGAAAAGTAAATTAAAACCTTGGGTAAAAAGAGAGAAAATCATGGTAGTAGAGGAGAAACGGGAAAAAATGTACGCTTTTCCCACAGAGCATCGACTAATTATTGCGGTGATAAGAGGGCAGGTAGGTGCGCCAATTGCAGTATATGGGGCCACTGGGTCTCAGAATGCCATACGAGGTTGACAGATAGGGACAAGCGTAGGTGCTTTATTTGCACAAAAGTGGGTCATCTAAAGGCAACTTGTGCGGAAAACATAAATGGGCTCGAGAAAAGCGCAGACTCGTAGCCCATGTGCACCTTAAGGCGAGCCCTCATTTTCAAAACAATAGTGGAAATATGGTTGTAGTGGAATGGAAGGGGTCAGAGGATTGGCCTTAGTGGATTCAGACGTATAGAGGAGTTTCATTAGCTGGCGATTGTGGGAGAAAGTTAGCAGTCAAAATAAAATTTTAAATTGAAATTAAAAAAAGATGAAAATCTTAATTTAGTTTTGACTGATCGTTCAAGGGTATGTTGTGAAGGAGTGATAAAACTTCATTGTTAGATTGCACAATTTTCCTGGATGGTTCGTACTCCCTTGGTACAATGAAATATAAGGACTTTTAAGGACTTTCTAAAATATTTTTAAGGACTCTTTTAAGGCCTCTTAAGGACTGAAAAAAATTTTGCTACTGCATTTCCACTCGAATTAGCACCGCAGATGATTTGGTTACATTTATAATACAATCATAGATCTACTTTTTGTTCTTAGCTCAGAAAACTTCCTATCTTAATTGACACACACAACCTGCAACTAAGTTATGAAATAAGCAAGGGCATAAAAAAACTAAATAACTATTTTGCACTGGTAATGCTGCTAAAGAAAAATCAGTTTCACTGCGAAATTCTGAAAACGTCTGTTTTAAGTAAGTTAAGTTATACGTAGTTGGTAACACCATGTTTTAATTTATTTAATACCTAAATACATTTACAACTCACAAACTTCACAAGTAATAATAAACATGAATTTCTCTCAGAGCGAAATTCATTTACGTACACTTCAAAGATGTATTTTGCTCCAAATACATATTTTGTTGTTTGTATGAATAGGTTAGGCGTCCTCTCAAACCTAAGCCACGTGTTTCTTCAGACAGACACGTGAACAGCATCCTTTTGCGTGATTCGAAATAAAAGAACTGTAGAATAGTATTTCATCATCAAACTCAAAATCTTCCATGTGCGAAGAATCTATTGACTCCGTCGGCGGAATTTCAAACAAATCCGATGCGCACTCCACCATTTTGAAACTGCCTATTGAAGAAAGCCACAGATAGGGCTTCAACTGTAATTTTATAATTGGTTCGTACGACTTATTCATTGTGACCAACTGTTAAGATCTCACTAAAAAAACTTATTTTACGGTCGTTAGTACTTATTCGAATGAAACATGATTAGAAATACAGTGTAATGTTGGTAGAACTGAACCAAACTATTCTTAGCTATTTCTGACCAAAAAATGTGCATCTCATCTAGAACGTCTAAAAATCTGTAAACTTTTACAAGTTTCCATAAAATCGTAAAAGGCCTATCATTTCCGTACAAAAAGTTGCAACATTAAGGACTTTCAAGGACCATGTGATAAAATAAGGACTTTTAAGGGCCCTTAAAATTAGTGTTAACAATCAAGGACTTCTTAAGGACTTCTAAGAACCGTACGAACCCTGCAGGAATTAGCAATTTGCCGTTTTTAAAGGTTTATTTGTTAAAGCCTTGTTAGGTCTGGATTTTTTTGGGTTTCGCACAGGCAAGCGTGGATTTTGGAAAAGGAATACTGAAATTTGGTTCTAATCCTAAGATAAAGATTAAATTGCTGAAAGGGAGTTTGCAAACAGGTTTTGAGATTGTGAATTAGGTAGGAGAGAAGGTTAAGGAAGTGGAGAAAATCTTGAAGGAATTTGATGACGTGGTGACTGAAAAGATATGAAACTGTGACGTCCCATATACGTAAATAGGGACAGTTTCCTAGAAAAAGTTTTTAATATTTACCTCATTCTTCTGAATTATTTAGGCACTAAAAGCAGCAGGCAAAGCAATAGCTCCGTGAACATTGTAATTTTTGAATTATTCTGCTTTTGGAAATGCCATATTTTCAAACGCCGCCACAAACATTGAAAACACGTTCTTATTGGATAACATATTTATGACGTAGTCTTAATTGTTTTGGTTAGCCACCGCACATCAGGCACTATTGTGTATATTGGAATTTTTCAACAACTTAAAAAACTAATCATATTTAGCGAACCCGGTTACGTAAAAGTTAATTTCAGGAATTCACCCGTTGTTCGGGCATGCGTGGTTGTATATTTGGTAGCCAACAACGAATATTTATTTCACTTGGGTTGATTTTAAAGGTGTGAAGACAGCAATGTATTAGTAGGCCTAGCTCTCACACATTGCAACGTTTTAGTTGTAGGTTTGAGTTTATGTAAATTTTATTTAAATTCCAGAGAGACAATAACGTACTACAAATTCAGTTTAATGTTTCAGATACGATGTATAATCATAACTTTTAGGTTTGAAAGTCAGACGAAGTTCACATGCGTACAAAAAGTGAACCTATCGAGCTAATATTTGGAATGCGTTTCAGGCACTGACTTGACTATGATAGAACATTCTGGTTGCACGAGTCGAAAAAATAATATGGCAGATCAATTATTTTATTACAAGTAAATTTTTTTCTCAGTAATTTTTACGCTTCTGTGAATGGCATGGAGACAGCTGTGCTGCCATCTCGGGGCAAATGTACAAGACCCTGCCCACCCCTCGAATTATCGGCCAATCACGGATGTTTGAACTCGCCTATTGGTTAATAACGTTGCCGCAGCCAGTGTAAGAGCCAAAACACTGCAGCAGTAGAGAACTGCACGCTATTGACTGCAATTTTTAACTTAAAAGAACTTATTTATTTTATGCTAACCATGTCATGTTGCACAAAATACAGCATTACATACGCACACTGTATTTTTATCGTTAATAGCAGACTATTAGGGCTCTTCTTGAAGCTTAAACTACGCAGTACGCCTTGACTTATCAGACTGCGCTAAAGTTAAGATTTTATTTCTAGTAAATTGCATTTTATTGCTGCGCAAACAAACTATTATCCACATGTATACTCTTCGCAGTTCAAGCCATACTGGATTTTGCTGTATAAACTACTTTATTCAACACATTTTCACGGCTTGAACGTATGTTGCTGTTGTTTGTGTGTTACGTAGATTTAAATGTACAGTATCGTGACTTCAAAGGGACATCAACATGGCGGATCAAGTTTTTGCCGTGCAAAACAAGACTGCTCATTTTATTTAAGTTTTTCTGGAGTTACACAGACACAATGAAAGAAAGTATGGTACCGTTGTTCATTAAACGCACTTTTAAATAAAAATATAATAAAAAATAGGAATTTTCCCTATTCTATTTGGCAGACGAAACACCTTTTAGGAGTAAACTATTTCAGTTAAGTTGAGGTTTTATAGGGAAAAAATTGAAAAATTACTAGCAGCGGGTGTAGTGGTCCCTCTTCCAACAGTAGAAGGAGCGTCACAACACCTCTGAAAAGCAAAATCTTCCAAGGTTATCCGAAACAGCGGACCCTTTGAATAAAATGAAGAAAAAAGATGTTGACTTTGTCCGGGGTAAGGAACAAAAAGTGTGCGTTCAAAATACTTAAAAAATTGTTGTGTGAAGAACCTATTTTGAGCTTACCCAATTTTGAAAAAAGATTTAATTTGTACGTGGATACTTCTTCAACAGCTATGGGGGCAGTCCTAAGTCAGGTTGATGAAGTAAGTGGAACAGCTAAGCCGGTGGCTTCGTTATTGAATGAACCAGAGCGTAAACTCAGTGGTACGAAAAGGAATGTTTAGCCTGCCTTTTCGGTATGGAACGTTTCCAGAGCTTTCTAGAGGGGATAGAATTTACTGACAATCGGGCCCTTTCATGGATCCTAGGGCACCCCCACCAGCTGGGTAAGTTGGGTCGGTGGGTGCTGCGGTTAAACTGTTTCCATTTTAAGATACAATGTGGTGGGAAATCGAACCCGGTGGCAGATACGCTTTCGCACATGTTCAATGAAGAAAACTTTTATCTAGAATATGAAAATGAACAGGAATTGGTGGGGTCTTTGTTGTCGTGCCCCGAGTCATTTGTATCAATTGTGGAACATCAGCAAGGGGATGAGGAATGCAGGAAGTTGTGCGCTGATAGGAATAAGGATGTGTTGTATTATATACCTACGGTAAGAGCACGAGAGAGGGTGGCAGCACCAACATCAGTGAGAGGTATGATTATGCAATAGTATCATGATCAGCCAGGTGGAGAACACATGGGTGTCCGTAAAATGAGTGAGATAATTAAGAGAGATAATTAAGAGAGATTTCTATTAGGAAGGAATGACCAAGGAAATAAAAGCATATGTACTTAGCTGAGAAAAATGCCAGAAATTTAAAGCCTCCAGAAACACTAGATTAGGTTTGTATTCGGCTGAGATGCTGACAAGCCCGTGGGCTAATGTAAGAACTACTTTTATCACTAATAGCAGACTGTTACTGGTCTTGTTTTGTAGAGACCATGCAATCTATTATGTATTGTCACACAGCGTAGTAGTAAATATTGTATTTGGAGTCAATTTAATTGTAATTCTGCAAAAAGGAGCTACAATACACACATAACTCTTGAGTCCCAGCCATACCTGTTCACATACCACATAACTTGATTAAACAATTTCAAGAACTAAACTGCAGACTTTATGTACACACACGCAGTAACAATGTTCAATGACATCACAAGGATATCTACATGGCAGAACTCATTTTCACTGAGCTATTATGAACGCTTTTATTATTTGTTTTTCTCGAGTTATACAGACGCAAATAAAGAAAGTGTTGTACCGATATTCATCAAATAAATATTGGATAAAAATTACATAGTTAACATTCCCATTGTAGGGAAATCATCTTGCACTAACAGAGACTCATCATGATGCTATTAAATATAGAATGAGCAAATATGTTTCATTTGAGAGAAAATTTGAGCAGTCTTTATAAACACAAATAACTCGAAGGTTTTATAATACTATTTGAAAAGAAATGGTGAACCACATTACAGAAAACAAAGTGCCCCTGATTTTGCAGGATGTGTTCGTTCACAAGCCGCATCATTGCAAATACATGATAAAAAAACTTGGAACAACAACGAGAGTCAAGAGTATCAAAATAACGATCTGGTTCAATGTACAAATCTGGATATTTCGTTCAGGTTTTCTGCAGCATGCAGTTTATGATGAAACAAGTTCATTTTTTCCTGTAACATGCTGACATATTTCAAAACCACAACAAAACATAATCAATGTATCTAAATTTGGCAATAGCAGAACGTATTATGCTTATGCACAATGTGAAAATAAGGCATGAAAAATACAATATGGAATATGAGAATAATTTAAGTGGTTTATCAATCACACAAAAGATAAAAACGTCTATTAATTAATGGTATAGGATAAACAAAATAATTTGATAATTTAAACAAAACTGTCAAGTGTGTATACATCATTTATTAAAAAGAGGACTTCCAATGTATTAAAGATTTAGCTTGATTCGGTTTGAAGGTTTTTTTTTTCCCTTTGCTCCAGTTGAATTATTTCTAAACATTGGCTTGGCTGGAGGCTTTAAAATTGAGATTCACCAGTATCTAGTATACTTACAATAAAACTACACATGACCAACCATAACATTACTGAAACACGAATTAAGTTACCTCAGTAGCATACAGAATGTCCAAAATTTTATTAATGATGGGATTCTGTTCTTGGTCATGTTCTTGACACAGAACTTCTATATCTCTCAACTTGCCAAAATAAAAGTCTCTTTCCTTCTCCAAGCCATCAATTGTTAACTTTTGCTCTGTAAGCTGCAACGAAAAAACAAAAACAAAGGTATAGTTACAATTACTAACAGGAGAAATAATGTGTACAGAAGTCTTAAATAAAACAACCAATATAAAATTCATTTTAAGACAGATTTCTTTTCCTGACAGTAAAAACAGTATCCTGTGTACTCGTACATGCTCACACACGCATGCATATGCACTTGCACGCACACACATGTAAACACACACACAGATATTAGAAAACATTTTTGTCACACAGTACTACAATCCTAAAAAAGATTGGTTAGGACAATTGATGCTGCCATACAATAAATTTTGTCTCTGCTGACATGACTGCCAATGCATCACAATTTTGAGAATGGGCATACAAAATTTGTGTCTGCAGTAAATTTGGAACTGAATATTAACGTACTAATGTCAGGAAGCATAAAATTGTACGTACGACTGAAAACCTTACTTTCTTTCTCAAAAAATTTCGATTTCAGACATATTGAAACAATAGTGCTCTATATGGCTATAAAACAATATTGCTTAAATGCATATTTCAAATACTTTCTTTGAATATTTAAATTTGGCTTTTGGTTATTGTATGCCATGACAACTAGTTTTCAAATGTCCTTATAATTCAGTTTTCCAATATAATACAAAAGAAGCTCAAGCATATAATAACTACATAGTAGTAGTGCCTGTTCTCTTCAACAAGTACAAACAAAAACAGTGGACGGTCACTATTTAGCAACCTTAATAGTAACCTACACATAATTTGCAAAAACTAAAACATGTACACACTATTGCTATTAACTGAACTTTTGTTTTAACAGTTACAACAGGAACACTACCTGAGCAGAAAGTTCCTCCAATCTGTTGTTGACAGTATCGCCTGTCTTCTGGTTGGTAAGTGAAGGTCGGTTTCCAGTTAATGACCTGTTGTTCACATTCAGTGGAGGTTGAGCTTTCGGAACTAAGAAAAGTAATTAGTTCAAAAGTATGTTAATACCATTAATACCAGGTCCAAGGTAAAGTATCAAAAAACTCATATACACTGACACTTTTAAGTATGTAAGCAAACATTATAATGCTTAATACAAGATCATAGCTTACCACTCATTGAAAATGTAAGAAACTTGGCTGCATATCACTGCTGAGCAAACGTTAATGAAGTTCCAAATTTTTAATTTAAATGTTTCTATTTCCCACCACAGAAAATTTTTTATATGGTCATAATGCTAATATGCATTAGAAAATATGAATAAATATATTGAGTAAACAAAAACACTGAAAAAATGTTTGTAACAATTACTCAAAGCTGAACACAGCAGTTTCTAATCAATTTTAAATTTCTGAAGAATGGACATTGATCTGACACTTTTTATTTAATTCAAAAGTACACTAGACCAAAGATTTAATTAAACCTGGATTTAACAACGGCAGTGATTTTACGAATACACTCAAAAACTAACAAAATTCTGGGACAAAAAATTTTTAGGAATTACAGTGACAAAGATTTATACATCTAATTCATGGTGCTAAAATATGAGTTGTAGGGTTGCAGTTGTTTAACAAGTAACAATGCTAAAAATAAAACAAAAAATTGTGAAAATCAGATTAAAAAAAGTGGCACTGACAGTTTGAAATCCGCGCGACAGCGCTGCCTGTGCCAAGCCGGCCAGACTACTCCCTCCTCCACTAGAAAGTATTAGGGTCTAAATGGAGGCCGTACTACAGACACATTGTTACGGCGCATGTGCATAAGCTCATTAAACTGTAGTACGGCCTTCTTCTAGGCTATTTCTTCATGTCTCTAAGTCCTATATCTCTCTGCCGACTGTGTTCACGTTCCTACAGGAACCCCATAAGTAAAAGTGTGAAATTATTTTTTCTTTACTGAGTTAACACTGTACGTGCTTAAAACAATGTGAGGCATAATTTGCTTAAACAGTGCTACTGCGTGTAGTAAAATGTTCATTTCACATCACACAAGAGCATGATGATTGCGCTACCTATCAGCCATATGTAGAAAAATTTGTCTCCACCGCAGGTACGTAAACTTTAAAAATAGATTAGACTATCGTGTATTGCGTAGCCCCAGAACTCCTCATTTATTTTTACACAATATACTGGCAGTGAAAGTGAACCCTTGCAACCACTTATAAATGTAAGTTTTGATGATTTTAGGTAAGAACATCACAAAGTGGTGTTTTTGGCTGGTTGAACGTCTGTATACGCTACAGTGCCGTTATCTATCCATCTTGTGAACATTCGTACAGTTGCACTATCTGTCCGCCCTGTACACTACTTCCACCTACGTTCATGTACAATCATTCATACATTTTTTTACTAATTATTTTGGTATCAATTATTGAGGGATTGTTTTGATGTTATGTACTTCTAATTAATATCCAGTTATGTAAAACAGTACAATGAATAAATACATACACTTTTTCTTTGGTGAATAATTTACATGGGCATTGTGCTGGCTAATAACGCATGCCTAGTAGATGTGCACCAGTGCGTTAAATTTGTTTTGGTGACAACGGGAGATTGTATCTACCAAGTTCACATATAATTATTTCTGAAGACCTATCGCTGTAAATTATTAGTTTATTAACACATTGTCTGGCATTCTGCATGTAAAAAAAAATTTACTATGCACTAGTGAGAAGGCACTCAGGAGTTTGTTTTTCTCTATATTTTTTTTACAAGGGTTAGAGTATCAACCGTTCTTAACTTCAGAAGTATGCTTTAAAACGGGAAAAGTTTGTCTATTGATCTAAATTTATATTTCAACTATCACTTTCCTTATATTTTCGTTAGATGCTACAGAGTTTTTTTATCTACTGTTCAACGGTGTGCTTTCGATCGACAGACGTCTGGCTACTGATATCAATTTATGCTTTTATAATTACATTAATAAATTTCCAGCAAAACTGCAGCCCACTTAGCAGAAGAAATGCAATTTTAAAATTTTATGGTGGGGTTTGTGGGGGAGGGGCGACAAAACACTACACAGGCAGCTATCAATTTTACGACGGTAGCAATTTTTTAATGTGATGAGAGAAACTGTGAATACTAGACCCCCGATTTTACAAACCCTGGATTTAACGAAGGTAGCGATTCTACAAATCCAATCTCAGGAACCCTAAAAAATAACCAAATTATATGACAAAAAAAATTGTAAGGAATTACGTTGACAATGAATAAAACATACTGTATCTAATTCACAGCATTAAAATATGAATTGTAGAGTTGCAGTTATTACTTGGTAAGTCACAGTATTAAAAATAAAACAAAAATAGCGAAAATCCGTTAAAAAATGTGGCAGCTACAGTTTGAAAACCGCGCGGCCATGGCGCCGCTGCCTGTGCCAAGCCGGCTGGCCTGCGAGATTGGAAAACATGTCACATTTCGCGCGGCAGTGGCTCTTGGCTCCCGGTCGCCGCGCATGCGCATACCTAGTGGGAGGAGCTAGCAGGCTCGCACGGTGCACGCAGCTGACACGCATGTAGTTCGACACTTAGGCCGGTAACGCTCAGCGAGTTTGGTCTCTGTCGATGCTTGTCTTGCACCTGAGATGGTAGTGCTTAAGTAGACCCTAACTTATTGTTTAAGAATACCAGCCTTAGATGCGTTACCATCAAACCTACCATGACTTCTGTACAAACCCTAAGGGTTTTGCTCGGTAACAAGTTACGGAAATTTTTTTAAGCATCCGTTTATTGTGGTATTACCACCACTTATTGCATAACATAGTAGTTAAGTACATACTTTATTGGGCATAAAAACGTTTATAGCCCTTTTAAAAATCTGAAAATAAGTCAGTGCCACTCCATATTGCCGTCCATTTCTTTTCATGTGTTTTTATTAACTAGCATCGCCGTCTTCATTTAATTTTTGGTGCTTAAACAATCAGTTCTATCCGTTATTCAGTTCTTCTGTTTATAAGTTAAGGTAATTTAATAAGCAAGGCTCTATTTATATCTACAGTAACATTACAAAAAGGGACTAGAAAGCTTACTTCATACTAAGACTTACGTTATAGGTCAATGCAACCAGCAAAATGACTACTAACAGTTGCAAGTAGCTAGTTAAGACAGCTGCCGCTATCAGCTAAACATTTTCCTAAATGAATTACAACAAAACTTATTTGAGGAAAAAATAGTTTCTAACCAATAGATGGCCGTAAATACCTGAAAATGGAATGTGGACGCTCTGAATTTTGCTACAGGCCGTTTCATAAACCGTGGTAGTTATTTTAATCTCTGACATGATAACCTAAAAATTACATTTCGGTATCAGAAAATATTTGCCCTAATACATGTTACAGTGAATGAGTAAAGTTGTGTTTCAGCCACGAAATAATTTGTTATGTTGGAACATTCAATAGTTTATTGGCTATTTAACATCACTCTAATAATCAACTGTCGATTATAGTTGAAACATTGCTTACAATGTTGAACCTTATCGCTTCACTGTCTCCGCGCATCAAACGCGGAAAATTACATTCGGCACACAGCCCTCTGAAAAGACCGCGAAAACACTGTCTGGTCTAATAACAAGTAAATTATTTATAATACAACTCGTACAGGCGTAGCAAACTTTTAGCGTGCAGACCTGTTCAAATTATAATGCAGTTTTCATATAAATACTGGTTAAAATACTGTGTAAATATTTAATTACATAGTTTGTTTTTAGTGAACACCATTATTTGTACCCTTGTTTAATTCCTTCCCCATGCTGACTGACTTTGGCAAAAATCGCAATCAGAATATCAGTTTCAAACCAAACTAACGCAAGTTGAATATTCTAAAATTCTAGCTGTTAACACATAATTTGTTGTATTAAGACACTTAATTAATACTAAACATATAACATTAAAAGCTGTTTTAACATTTTAAAACAACAATTGCAAGCACATTTTATATTTAAATTAATTTTCTTTTGAAATCAAATCAATGCAGGCGTACTTATTTGTCTATTTATAATAAATAGGCCTACAGCGTAAATTAATTCAATGTACTAGTAAAATATGACATACGTAGAATAATGTTATGTACTCGTTAATAGCCTACTGTATTTGAAGTGAAACATGTGTAATCATGTGTGGACAACTTATACTGCAGCAAATATAGGACCTTTTGTATTGTATTGGTGCTTTAATCACTCAAAGTGTTGACCAAAAACGTTTCCAGAAGAGTGTAGGACACTTTTAACTGTTAAAAATAATAGGCCTATGCTACAACTTCTCACTGTAAAACGAATTTATTGTTTATAATAAATATTGCTCATACATTGTACATTGTTGAAGGTTATGCCGGGTAACAAGATATTCCTTACACTTACACTTTATACGTACGGTTTTCAACGTTGCTGTCCTGACATTTGTGCACGAATTCTTTTTAAAATTAATTATATTGTTGTCAAAAATTAATTTGCACATAGAAAATGCTGATAATTTATTATGTTGTATACTGTTTTGTGAATTTTATTTTAAGCAATTTTATTATACCAAGTGAAGCCTTCCACCTGTAAACTTAACTGTTTTACTTATGGCTTGTCCGAATTGGCAGACTTTGTAGACAATATCACGCTACCCAACTTCGTATTTAAAAAGGATGACCTATATCTTCAATTTGTATTTTGTATGTACAGGATACGGACAAACAGGGCCATCCAAATTTAAAGATAAAATACCACAAAACTAAGAAACTAGCAAATTTCCATATCGGACGTGGCATCAACCTACGCAATGTCTATTTGTTATTTACACTCCACAATTTTAGTTTGAACGTGTTATATGCCTTACGCATTCATTATTTCTTACTTAAACATGAATATGAGCAGTAAACGAATGACCAACTTATTTTGTATGCAATAATCATATTTACTGATGTAGGCCTAACCTCGAAAGCACCATACATGTTATGGTTTTTAATGAGAAGTTCATATTTAATGCTGGCATAAGTTGCAAAATACGTACCTTGCTTTACACACATAGTACTGTATGTGTATGTAATGTGAAACTAGTTATCCTTTTCTTCACTAGAAAAATACACAGTTATGTCACACTAATTTTTCTTTTGTCACGGGTAACAAGATGCCTTAATAAAAACAGCACTATCCCTTTTGGCTGTCCACACGTCTTTGTAATACAATGACACAAACAGTAACCTTCTTTGGAAAGACTGCAACTTCTCGAATTCCCTACAAAACTAAAACCACTACTTATGTCAAAAGTTTGAAAGTAATTTAATGATTTCTTCCATACTAACTCTTTCAATAAAATGCTGCTTCGTCCATTTCAAAACACGTTTGTTAATGTTCGTGTTTTTCTCACAGTTACCAGTAGCGCCTCTGGCGAGTCTCACTGTAACTACTACGCTCCGCCTCTTTTCAAGTCATCCACTGAAAGTACGTATTTGAGTTTCGTGTGATAACATAATGCAAAATCGTGAGGAAGCCGTGATGTGTTCGAGGTTGGCTACTGAGAAACACACTTTCAAGTTGTGAACCTGACTCTATTCTAATTAAATGGTTCCGAAAAAGGAGAACCAGATATTTAGCATTTCTCGATGTATGCTGACTGAGCAGGCAAAAATTTTTCACGCTAAACTCTGATGAATGCAACTATTCCCGATAAATGTCCCCAATTACAAATTGCTTAATAATTTTTAATGTATAAATGGAGGTGCAGATGAAAAAGCTTTACAAAAAATGATGAAAAAATTTCAAAATTTACGGTTTACTATTTTACTCATGCTACCGTTACTCAACTTCAAGTTGTGCCTAAACGTGACTGAGAATCATAGAGAGAGGTAAAAAAACTGCTACAATTTGGTTGCAATCACATTGACCAGCACTCACGATCATAGTCACAGTCACAGAAGAAAAAGGTTTGAGCCGAGTGTTGCATCTAAATTTATTCATCGATGTCTTTGTCGATGCAAAAACACTATATTATTGTTAAAGATTTTCCATTACTATAATTTTAAACCAGCAAAAATTTAATATTACTTCACAGAGCACTGCAGCTTATGAGAATTTTTCTCTTGTTAACATCAACAGCAAGAACGTAAACTAATAAATAATGTATTGTGCAGCACAGGAATTAGAAGAGTAAATATTTCTTCTAATGGTCGGGAAGCATTAGTTAGGTTATGTTACATAGGCAGGCTTTCGTTTTAGAATATATGTACTACACTTATTTGAGACAGATGTGTTATCTTTTATGTGCGTCTTCATTTGAAAACATTTTCAGTTCATCACTTTAGTAGTTTGAAGTTAAAAGCTCACATGGAAAATTTTTTTCTGATACACTCGCATAATTTAAGTGTCCCGAATTTCCGACTTAGTACTGTATCAAAATGTATACATTAATAAGAAAAATACGGTATAAAAAATGCAGACTACGTCAGTGTCATTAGGTTTAGCAAAGTAATAACTGAACTCACAATTTTGTGTGTATCATTTATTCATATTTAATGTGCATTCAAAGTCTGAGTGTGCTGTGAAAAAACCTGACCTAAGTTTCACCGAGCTGCTATTAAAATATATGAATAGACTTACAGCCCAATTGTATGAAAATACAATACCTGTACAAAAAAAATCTGACAGAAAATATGAGTGTTACAATTAACCAATAATTTGAAACACTAGAGTGTAACCCCGATCTAACTACATATCACGATTCCCAAAAATCTTGTTGCTAAATTGAAGTTTCGTAAAATCCGAGATCATAAAAATTGGGTTTATAAGTATGCATGTCATATGACACTAAAAGTAAATATAACAACCTATTATTTAAGGACGCCAACCAAAATTTTAAATAATTTTAGACATTTTTAAATTTTTTTAAGAAATTGTTTGTTTTGTACACATATATTGTGACTATTTTTACTGTACTGAAAATATTTTAACTTTTATAGTTTTTGTATGATGGCTAGTCAACGTACAAATTTGAATAAAAAAGTTCAATCTTAAAAAAAAATAAATATATAAATAAGTAAATTAATTAATAAAACACACCAGTCTTTCTTTTTGCTTAAAATCAATTTATGTAAATTTGGACTTTGACATGCCATTATAAAAATCTATGAAGGCTAAAAACTTTATCACAGTAAAAAAATCACAATGTAGTATGTCTAGAAAACAAACCATGATATCTTGTATAAATAAAACAATTATTTAAACACTAAGAATCTTTGGAGAACATCCCCCTTAATTACCTACAAATGTTCATAAATACTGTATATACTCACACAACTATTAACTACAGTATAGGTAATTACAACTGCATTACAATAAATCACAAAAAAATTATTTTCAGTCAGGCATAATGAATAAATAAAAATTGTAGGCCATAAGCATTACTCAACATGTAAATCATAGTCTACTAACTCTTTTTTTAAATAAAAAAATATATATAAGCATACAGAATCAACAAAACAGAACTTGAAAATAAAATTCAAATTAACATCACTTGGATTTACAAAACATCTCTGTGTGTGGCATTCACAAATATTGTCAGATCTTTAGGTCTTAAGAAAAAAAATTAACATCAGCAATATATGACTTAACAATATAATTTACAACAGTGGCCAATGGTCATATACTGTATTTCTCGCCTAAAAAATTTCAACATTAATCATTACACTTTACTCCAAATATTTCATAGTACCTCCACATACAGCGTTCACGATTGGTCCTCCCACATGTTCATTCTGATATGTATAATCGAGAGGGCCTAGACATTTTAGTCCAAGCTCATCAAGTTTTCCTTGTGCACACAGAAGTCAGATTTTTAATTTGTACAAAATAACTTAACAACAACAAATTACAGTTTCATGCAAATACGTAATTTTTGTCAGAGAAGTGTCAAAGCCCCTGTGACTCGCTCTCTGTAACCTCCCCAGGGAACACATTTGTGTTTGGTGTCGCAATAGTACCTAAAGAATGAGAACTCATTTTCCACGTGTAAAACACATGAATTTTAACAGTGTTTGTCAAAATTATTACCTTAAACTAAAATAATAATTCAGTATAATTTATTTACTTAACAGTGAAATAAGACTGAATGGGTTTATAGACGTACCATTGCTTTTATGAATTGTTGATAAAACTTGTAAAAAACTATGATCACGCAAGTCACAGAGAAAATAAGATGGTTTAGTGTACAGAATACGTAGTTGCTGCAAAAGAACAGAGACATTTTTTTTTTCCAAATCAAAAAGTCAGAATTGGAAATTCAGTCAAACTGCAACAAAACACACACACAAACAAAAATAAACATTTAATTTAAAGTTAATATGGAATTCAACAAAGACAACATAGCCTAGGCATTTTAAGGGAAAAATCGGGCAAACCTAAAAAAAATAATGTAGTTTTAAAATTTTGCATAGACCTTCCTTTGGGTGTTAGAAATGTATCCTGAAAAGTCCCCATCTCTCAGATGCCGGCGTCATAAATTTTTTATGCAATAAGGGCGTAAGTGCTGAAATATCCATATCTCTACTGTTGCGTGACAAATATTGATTTGAATGTATCGTAGTTTGGTCAAAATTTAAAGTTAAGGGCACTTAGTCACTAATCATTCATTTTTGTTTCATTATACACCACAAAAATAGTATTTTAACCTGATTTATACTTTATTAATGGAACTGAAAAGTACTAATCCCCTACAAAATCACACAGTACACAAAAACCGTTACAGATAGGCAGAAATAAACCTAGATAAAAGTTTTACGTTATTTTATAGGCTTTAAATTGATGGGTCTAACATTTATGTGCAATAATTATTCACTGAAATAATAAGGATCACAACGAGCTACTGCGCAACAATGGAATTCACAGCAATTTATGTTAAATATTAACTATAGCATTTCAACACAAATAAAAATAATGTAGGTTTTAAATTTGGCACAGATCTTCTTTTGGTTGTTAGAAATTGATCCTGAAAAGTCCCCATCTCTCAGATGCCGGCGTCATAATTTTTTTATGCAATAAGTGCGTAAGTGCCAAAATATCTATATCACGACTGTTGCACGAAAAATTATCATTCAAATGTATCGTTATTTGAACGAAATATGAAGTAAAATGCACGTTGTCATATTTTATTCGTTATTGTTGTCAAATACACCACCTGCTGTCTTGCTTGAGGGGGGATGGACAACTTCAGTGTGTGTATCTTAGTCTGCTCTCGCGGTCAACATCGCAAGGATGTCTGTACAGTATCAGTAGCAATTACTTTTACACCACAGCTTGTGGAATACTGAAGAGCAATAGCAACTGTAGTGGTATCAGCATCTCCTGAGCATTGAATAGCATGGTGACCTGAAGCTCGAAAAAAAGTTACTAATAATTTAATGAGTCCATCTTTATTATGTCCATTCCTCAGAAAGACAGTTTGCGCTGATGTCACAACATTGTTAGCAGATATTGAAATTTTGGCGGAAGACCTCCCTGCAGAACGCAGCCTTCGCTCTTCCTCTTTAGTGGTTGACTTGTCATAACCATCAAAGACTACAGTTGCTGTCGGAGAAAAATGTTTTTCAATGAAGACAACATAAGCCTCACATATTTGACCATATGTAGCAGGTCTCGGCCACACTAGCGCATGCAGGAGGTGCCCTCCATCGACAACTACTTTGCAGTCTACATAGTCTACATTGTTCTCACTGGTTACCTGACACGATCTGAAGATCTTTACAAGCGACGATTTTGCTGTTTTCCTCATTGATATTTCATCAAATAGAGCTGGTGGTTTTGGAGCCAACTCATATTTGAAATATTCCATGAAGTCACTCTCATTCTTCATTAGACAAATTATACGCGTGAAAAGATGCTGTGGGTTCACTGGGATTACATCTTCTCTCACTTTCAAAGCCCTTGACATAATGGTGAGGTGTTTTACCTTGTACATGCGTTTGATCTTCACATCACTGAAGTTACTTCCTACTATATCGTTGATGGCTTTTGTCCCGATGGCAGCAGCCTGATCGCAATTACTGTTCTCATCTGCAACAACACCTGTCGAAATAGACTGAAGAACCTCTGATGTCTGGAAAGGTGGGCACTGAACCAGTCCAAACATTTTTGAATATCTCTGTCATCTCTTGACCTTCGGCTGTCTCGTAGTTCGACATGCTGCTCTGAAAACAAAAGCACACATCACATTTGTTAAGGAACTACTTTAACCATAAACTCAATACATTGGCCATTAAAATACAGCTCAAAGAGTCTTATATATCATACCTGAAGAAGTGTTAGTGATGCCACACAGCTTTTCCAGTGCATCACAAAGCTTCAGGCACCCAGGACCAGAAAGTATCCAATGGGTAAGTACACTGTCTGTAAAGCAACATCCAGATGTCAGGCCGCCTTTTACCTTCATTGAACGCATGAGGTTTTGTTCAATAACCATGTCAGACCAAGTGCCGGACCAGAACTCATGTCCTCTCCTTATAGTAAATCTCCTTCCTCTAAGAATCTTGTATACTCATGTGGTGGCGTACGGAAAGGTAATATTGATTATAAATAATGTTACATTTATTGTGGTGTATTTGACAACAATAACGAATAAAATATGACAACGTGCCTTTTACTTCACATTTCGGCCAAATAACAATACATTTGAATGATAATTTTTCGTGCAACAGTCGTGATATAGATATTTTGGCACTTACGCACTTATTGCATAAAAAAATTATGATGCCGGCATCTGAGAGATGGGGACTTTTCAGGATCAATTTCTAACAACCAAAAGATCTGTGCCAAATTTAAAACCTACATTATTTTTATTTGTGTTGAAATGCTATAGTTAATATTTAACATAAATTGCTGTGAATTCCATTGTTGCGCAGTAGCTCGTTGTGATCCTTATTATTTCAGTGAATAATTATCGCACATAAATGTTAGACCCATCAATTTAAAGCTTATAAAATAACGTAAAACTTTTATCTAGGTTTATTTCTGCCTATCTGTAACGGTTTTTGTGTACTGTGTGATTTTGTAGGGGATTAGTACTTTTCAGTTCCATTAATAAAGTATAAATCAGGTTAAAATACTATTTTTGTGGTGTATAATGAAACAAAAACGAATGATTAATGACTAAGTGCCCTTAACTTTAAATTTTGACCAAACTAAGATACATTTGAATCAATATTTTTCACGCAACAGTCGTGATATGGATATTTCGGCACTTACGCCCTTGTTGCATTTAAAAAAAGTGACGCTGGCATCTGCGAGATGGGGACTTTTCAGGATAAATTCATAACACCCAAAGGAAGATCTATGAAAAATTTTAAAACTACATAATTTTTTTTTAGGTAAAACCCTAAAATGCCTGGGCTAACAGTGGACAAACTAACAAATACTGTACTGTATTTGCCCACGCACCTTCTTTCCAAAATTTGAAATCACACCGCTTACATGGATAATTTGTATTTGAAGTCTGCATTCTACGCGAGTAGGTATATGGCGTGTGCAGATACTTGACAACAGTGCAAGTGGCTAGGTACGCACACACACAGACATGCAGACAGAGGAATGCCAATGTACAGTTAGTCAGGCGCAATTGATAACTGGTCATGTGTATACGCGGCATTGCAGATAACTGTTTTCATAGTGACTATGTATGTTAGTATTTTGGTAGTATTTTAAGACATCGAAATGTCATAACGATTGTGTCTGTCTACGGTGGATAAGAAGCTGAAAGTAATTAAGGAAGTTGAAGAAATAAGAAATTGTGCAACCGTTCGTAAGTATGACATCTGAGTTGTGCAATGATAATGGTAGAAAATAAAAAACCAGTTGCAGGATAGCAACGTCAACAGGAGGGCTTTTAGAGGGAAAAATGCCAAATTCCTGCAGGTTGAAAAACGCTTGGTTGAGTATATAACTGAGCTACAGCAGTTTGGTTACGCCATTTCGACAGACATGTGCAAAATGCAAGCCTTGATTGAAGATTGCCAGAAACTTAAATGTACATTAAGAGTACGAAGCTAGCACAAACTGCATCTATTGATTTTACAGTGGCGCAAAACCACTGTTTGCCAACGACTACCTAAAACCTACAACAATAACTTTGAATTTTTTTTTTAATAAATGCCCCAAACTTGTCATTAAAAAAAGGTGATGCGCTCCTTACATGAATGCGAGGGGTACATGGGCGAATACTTAAAGGTGGCTACAAACTGTAGGAAATATAATCCTCTGACTTTTCCCAACCAAATCGAAAATTTTCCCTGACCTAATAACTAATTTTTTTAAACTTAAATATCTATACAATTTAAAATAAATTTTTTTTGTCCAATTCAATGCACTTTGCACATAGTACAAGTTATGTGCTACCAAGTATAACATTTGTGCTGTTTTTAAACAATTATTGCTATGGGGCAAGTTAAAAATCAAAAGTATAATGGATATACATCATTGCAGCAAATTGTGTCTCAAAGAAAACCAGACAATACACACAGACAAACAGAAAAGTAAACAACCAAAAGCATCCTTTTGTTTTCCTGCATGTACAGTATTATCTGATTTTGTGTGACAAACGATTTGCTGCAATTAGGTACAGTATGTCCAAAATACTTCTTCAAACTGTAATATTTGCACGACAAATTCATGCTTCAGAAAACAATGATTATGTAGTACACACACTAACAACATATTTTGTGTGCTTTATTTTTGCAAGTTTATTAAGTATGCCAGCAATAAAATAAAAATTAGAATTGAAAGTTATAACTCTAAGTACATTTTTATGGTAATAAATTTAAAGTAATAACAAACTTATAGCTTCTTACATTCGACAAATTAAATGTACTAACTTCATGTACTACACAAAATATTTGTATAAAAAATTCTTACCTCGGGAAAAACAGATTTTGTAGTTTACATACTATTAACAATATATTTTGCGTACTCGAATCCTGCGTGTTGAACTAATCTAATTAAATCGAAATTACAACTGACAGTCGCAACTCTTTAGTAATTAATTTTAATTGATGTCAAAAATTTAGAGTAACGGTAAGTGTGTTTTACTGTCGTCCTTAAAACAAAAACATGCAAATTTAGGCTGTAATGAGCAATTACGGAAAAACAATGTGAGATAAAAAATGTTTATAAGAGCAAAATTTAGTCACATTTTGTATCTAAAACAACAAAAAAAATATCTGGTACAAATATAAAACTAAAAACATAGTGACGAAAATTGTGGTACACCATGCCCTTCAGTTCTTCCACCTTGACACCTCACCCCTCTTATTCACATGCAAGAATGTTGCTCTAAAAATAGAATTCCACCCACCCTTTCTTTCCAATAGGGGACTGTGTTACAAATTAAAGTTGATGAAAACAAGAGAGAAAGAAAACAGCACGGCAGGATGCAAGTTTGCTTTCTCATGTTACAAAAGTTTGTGGATAATTTTACAAGCCAGTAGCTGCTTATCCGAACTGAGTGAAATGCACGTATTAAAAAACCCAGACGCACTATCAGCCTTCCGCATCAGCAGAAAGTGTGGGGCAGTTAACAACTGTAAATAGATTACGGATAAAAGTGACGTAAGTGATGCAGCGGGCCCAACCTGGTGGCTATTTGTGGCTTTCTTCACAGAGAAGATTGTACGTGATGCCCGGTAAAAGACAACAGACTTGACTTCACGCTTGCCAGTCCTCGCTACTCCAGACATGTATGCCTCACTTTAACTGATTTAAACTTTAGTTTTTCGATTTCCGGGAAAGGAGATTGTGGCTGGGAAGTTCCCTGACTATTCCCTGACTTTTTCAGGCCATTAAAATTCCCTGACTATTCCCGGTTTTCCCACCCTGTCGCTACCCTGTAAGGCTCAGTCAACAATGTATGCCAAGATACTGTCGTCCTAGTCCATCTTCACAAAAATTTCACATTCAGTGTTTGTTTTCGTTTATGACTGTTCTGGTGGCATATTGAACCAGGACTGAATTTCGACTTCCAAATTTCTTGGCACTCCTTGTTGACTGAAACCTGTGTTGCCTCTTGTCCTATAGCAATTTGTTGTCTGTGTCAAATGGTTTATTAAATTTTAACTCAGCTTTTGTTTTTGTTTATGTCTGTATCACTGCACTGAATTTCCAAATTGAAAATTCTTGGTTTCGAAAAAAACTTTTAGTCAATTCTTTTGCATCAAATACATCTGTACTTTTCTATATGCTCAACTGTCCTGTTGTCTTTGCGGTTTGCATGATCATTGTTTTATAGGTTTCATCAACAAATTGTAAGCAACGGTCTACAACTATTCACTTTCACTACATGCTAAACGTTTTCTCAAACTATACATAATAACCTACATCAACTCAAAAATATTTTATTTAAGGATAGAAATAGTCTTTAAAATAATGACTATGTTCAATAAATTACTTTTACCAATTGCAGAACTTTGGTAAAGTGTTCAAGATAGTTGTAAATGATCGAGAAGAGCTGCATGTCCTGTTATAAATTTGCGTATTGGGCAGTAAGCTCACTTAAAAGGATGTCTCATTACTTATTAATAATTTATTTTCTATCAATAAATGTCAGAAATAAATAAGGCAGTTATTATTATTATTTAACAATGAAATAAGTATTTTGTACTTTCTTATACAGCATGAAAAACAAAAGCTACTGGAGATGAAACAATGGTAAATACAACACTTAATACTTGGTTCCAAAGTGGTTTCCTTCCTCTTATGATCAAATACAAAATTAAAGGGTTTTATGCTCAAAATAACATTTTCTTTACACGTAAAACAATGAAATTTGGAGTCCACTAATAAAAATAAGTCGTGGCGGTAATAAAAATATTTGTATATTTTAAAGAAAAACAGCCTGAGAGTTTTTGCTAACTGGTAATACAAACCTAGTTATTATAAACTTAAAAATATGAAAATTATGTTTCTGCAAATTAGGATCAACCTCTTCACATATTAACCCAAGCATATTTGTGTGATTTGTGGCACATTACTACTAACCAGAGTAAACTCATACAAGCAAAAAAAAAATTTATCTACATTAGTGCCAGATTTTGCAAGCAGTTTCATCTATTGTATTTTAATTCAAATAGGTTGCACCCTTATTTGGAAGTGATGGTAAAAAAAATATATTTATCACCAGATACAAGTGTTTTTTGCAACGCGCGAAATTGCGAAATTTCTGCGAAATTTGGCACTTCTGTTTAAAATCACGAAATCAATTAATGATGTGCAAAATTACAAAAAAATTGTGCTATTTTTTATGTGTTCCGAGGTAAATGACTGATTCGAGATATTGACTATATGAATCGAGGAAATCGATTTTCCGACTGTGACGGCAAGTTTCGAGAGTATCGAAAGAGACATGAAAATGGCGGTTGTTTAGGCTGAAAGTGATGCAACATGTTTGTTTGACCGCGTTTTACGTGATTCCGGTTCATTTTTGTTTGAAATTCGTAGTGATAAAATAAATATTACATCGTTTAATACGGCAACATTAACTACGAACAAAGAAATTTACGTTTGTAATGATGTTGTGAAGTATAATTTGCCAGAATGGGTGTCTCGGAAAATGACACAGCAAATTTTCATAATGCATTGCGTAAAATGTAAGGAATGGATGAAATAATTCAGCAAAAATTTCCGTCGACAAAATCAAAAACAAGTGAAAACAACAGGGGTAAAATTGTTGCATCTTAAAAAGAACATTTAGAGGCGAAACACGAATGAACAAATTCAAGGTATGTAGGTTATGCTATTCAAAGTATTTAATTCTTTATGGCGTTTTTGTAACTTCAAGTAATTAATACAGACGCAGTGCCATAAAATATGACGTACATAAAATTATCTCGCAGTTAAAATAACATGTTAGCCGTAAAGGAAAACAAAGGTTCAACATTAATACTAAGCACTGAATTATCTGCTTTGTTTTTAGATTCTGTCTGATGTTACTTGAGAAAAATAATACAGATAATTGCTTATTCTTGCAACTAATGTTAGTTTATAAAATTGTTTCCCCCATTCATATGTATCGGTGTGTTTCATATGCCTAATCTAACCGTCAAATGAAACAAATGGGTAGATTCTCAAGCACTCAGTTAACATATTTGTGTAAAGAGAGTTATTTTATTTAAATGTTGAACTGAAAGTACGATACTTTGCACACATTCATTAGGTACCTCCAAAATATTTGGCAGACGTTAAAAAATTTACGAAATTTATGACAAAATGAGATGAAAAATAACGAAAAAACCAACGAAATCACCTCGTCAAAATTGACGAAATCTTGAAAATATTTTCAACGAAAACACTTATAGGTGGCACTTTTATTTTTGTGCATGCTGTATGTAACGGGATCGCTGGCGGCCGGGCGGTGGTTGGATAGCTGCTGTAGCGCGCACAGTCTTGTTCAAGGTCGCACAAGTTGCTGTATCCCAGCTGTGACCTTGCAAGCTAGTGGTATTGCCAAGTCTCCACGTAGTTGACGCTTGTAATGCGTACTGCTCGCATTACTGTAATAAAGGCAGAGTCAGAGCAAGATGGGAAAGCGGAGCACGTTTGTAGCAGGTTTTAAACTTAAAGTAATTTTGCTTGCGGAACAGCATGGCAATCTAGCAGCGGGAAGAGAATATAATGTTAATGGAAAGTTGGTGCAGGGTTGCAGTAATCAAAAATCGGAGCTTGAAAACACAAGTGTGAATAGGAAAACTTTTCGAGAAGCAAAGCATGGCAAGTTTCTGGAAATTGATGCAGGCGTACTTGAGTATGTATGTGAGAAACATAACAATGGGAGTGCGATTTCATATGAAGTGGTGCAGATAATGACACAGGAAATCTCATGACAAAATAAAATTCATAGCAATCACTTCGAAACATCCATTGGCTGAGTCGTGCGTTTCACGAGACAAAATAATTTATCAGTGCAACAGAAGACAGTGTGTCAAAGACTGCCCGCCAACTACACTGACAAGGTAATAAAGTTCCACAAATATGTCATCAACAAGAGAAGATCTACACCATATCTGCTTTCACAAATAGGTAATGCAGACCAAACGCCAGTGTTTTTTGACATGCCAAGAAACACTACAGTGGCAGAAAAAGGTGCCTCAAGTCTATTGGTAAAATCTTCTGGTAATGAGAAGTTAAGGTGTACGGTGAAGTTACAGCGGACAGGTGTAAATTACCAACGTATGTAATTTTTAAAAGGAAAACTCTTCCAATGGGCAAGTTCCAGCGTGGTGTTGTATCCATGTGCAAGACAAAAGGTGGATGGATGAAAACCTAACGAAAGACTGGCTGAAATGTGTGTGGAACAACAAGCCTGGAGCACTGCTTAAGCAGCCAGCTGTTAATATTGGACAGTTTCCATGGTCACCTGGTGGAGCCTGCCAAAAAACTGCTCAACGAGGGGGAAACGGACTTGGTTATCATTCCAGATGGCCTCACGTATGTTCTTCAGCAACTGGACGTGCTCATAAACAAGCCATTCAAGGACAATCTGCACCGTTTGTAGGGAGAAAGGATTGCAAGTGCTGAATGTGAGTTTACCCTGACAGGGCTAGTGAAGCAGCCGTCGCCAGACCAACTCTGCGAATGGGTGGTAGCGAGTTGGTCACTAATCTCAGACAAACTCATTGTCAAGAGTTGTAAGAAGACGGGGATCGCCAACTCGCTGGATGAAATGGAAGATGTCGACATGTAGCAAAGCTACGGTGATGTTTCAAGTGGCAGCCATGTCGGAAATGACGACTGAGTCTTCAGACGACAGTGATGAGAATGATGTCTAAATATGGTAAGCCCCTTCTTTATAGTGCTTTAGTTTTTAAATACGGCTGTGTGATGTATAAACAAGTGACCTACGTAATTCATATTCAAACAATAAATTTTTTGCATGCAGGTGTGGAAGAGTTGTAGGTACCAATACCCAGCGTAAGACCTGCTAATGTAATGTGATGGCAAATGAAACCAGATAAAAAAATGTTTAAGACTTTTAGAGAAATATTTATAGTAATACTGCTATATAGTTTTGTAAGTTAAATAAATATACAATTAATTTCCGACTATCCGTGTTAATTAGTGCTGCGCCACGTACGGATAATCGGGAAACACGGATAACCCGAAAATAGCACATATGTTAGTATAAAAATGTAAAAAAAATTGAATTTATAAATAATTCACTCAAATACCATAATGAGTAATGGTTTATACCTACGAATAACGTATTTTTTACAACCTTTCAACCAAAATAAATAAAAGTATATCAGGGGTGCACGGAAAAACGAGAATAAATGATGTTGAAATTCAGTTAATCCACTCTTGCGCGATCTCGTTAATCCATTCTTATGCGCAGGAGTTGACACTCCGACATTCAAAAAAGGCGTTTTTGCAAATAATTTTTGGTTTTACAGCGTTAAAAGTTGCACGGATAATACAAAAACCGGTTAATCGGGGCACGGATAATCTGGAGTTTACTGTAGTTTAAAATTGTATAACAATTTATTTTTTCTTTGACAATAAGCATTTTATCCACTTATAGGTCACACCCAAAGTTTTTGAGAAAATATTTTAAATAAAATGTGTGACTTGTATGCGTATGGTACTCTAACAAGATGCCATGGTGGGTATTGTCAGACCATTAGGCTACTAAACAAGCGCCTAGCAGTATCATGTTACTCACTAGATGACGGGGCTGGTACAATGAAACACAGTTACATACATACCATATTTACTCGCATAATGTCCGCGCACTTATTTTTAAATCCTTAAACAAGAAAATTTAAAAATTTGCATAATGTCTGCACCAGTTGTCTACAACAAGCAACACAACTTTGGCCATCTCTAAAAGACACAGTAACGATGGAAAATTGACAGCTGTCACCAAAGCTGTGACCTTGAGTTGTCCATTAACTTCCATTCCTACAGGGTTGGAGAGGGTGGGGGAATTCGCAAAACTAAACAAAGCACGGTAATGATAAACACAGCGGACCAACACGCACACAGTTTAAAGGCAGGAGTCTTTCGTAGAGTTTCATAGCGTAGCGTACGGAGTGGGTAAATATAAATATACTTAGGTTTCTGTGACGTTTATTTGAAAGTTTAACTAAAATGCAGACTAAATTAATATTTTGAGCACTGCTGCAGTGTATATTTTTTGGGTAAATTTATTATTTGCAACGTTTTAATGTTATGTAAGAA
Source organism: Medauroidea extradentata (assembly GCA_003012365.1). Lineage (NCBI taxonomy): Eukaryota > Metazoa > Arthropoda > Insecta > Phasmatodea > Phasmatidae > Medauroidea > Medauroidea extradentata. Next base: position 40,938 of record PNEQ01129289.1, read on the forward strand.
TGGCGGGAAATAGGCCGCTAGGCTAACAAAGTAATATAACAAACAGAAGTACAAGTACTTATAGTTGATACTTGTAAATATTTCAAATACTTTAAATAACAATACATTCACTAACATGGATCAATCTTGTTTTCTGTTGATATAAGACACACAGCGCAGCGTAAAGAGAACGTCAACTCTTTATTTCACGGGTCCTTCACTACGTCTCTACCGACGGTAGGAAAAGTGGGGAGGAAGGTGATAGTATATATTGATAATGCGCAGCAGATGTGGAACTGGTGAGTCATTGCGCCACTGACAGCTCGCTGGCTCTGTACCTGCTACCACACGCTGCACATAAGGATATGGCACTGCTAAAATGCTACCGTTAATGGCAGTTTTCATTCATCACACATAAATCACATTAAAAAGGCACATGTAACCACACTGCTTTCTGTGTGGCGAGTAATTTTTTTATATTCCGAAGGGTGAGAGACAGTTACCAATGCCGATGACTGCAAAGTAAACATGGTCTAACCCGGGATGTTTGCAAGCGATCCTGCAGCAATATTCTCTTAAAATAGCTAGTGAAATCTGTAAACAATTAATTATAAATGTGTTGTGTGCCTTTTTAGCAATAATTAAGACACAAAATTACTGAAAACAATTTTTTTGCTGAATTTTGCGCATGTCAGCACTCCATTTTTTTGGTCAAAAATATAGTCAAATTACTGCAGACTTTATGCAAGTAAATATGGTAACAGAATTTTCTGATTGAATGAATAATATGTAAATATATATATACTACAAAGATTTTCTTGCTGCTATGTATCTACAGTAAAACCTCTTTATAACGACCACCTATCAATAACGACCCATTTTTGGGAAATCGTAATTTTTTTATTTCAAATTTCAAGGAAATCTGCAAAAAAAAAATAGGTTTTTGTGCACTGTGTTGCGTTTCTAGTGGTGAGAACTGTACTCCACGCGGCAAGCAGTAACTCATTTTCCCCCTCTCCTGCCGTAACGGTATTCTTATCTTCCTTTCCCCTTACGTGAATAGCTGGCGCGCACTCGGCATTCTCCACGCTTTGTTCACGACGTGCCAGTGTTCTCTCGCTTGTTGTTAGATACGTTACACACTCTCTGCTTGCTCTATTATAATTACTTTATTGCGCGACTTTTGGATTTCTCTTGGGTTTTTACTATTTATGACGACTTATTACGCATTGATTTTCATGATTTCAATTTGGTAATTTATTTGGTTTGAGTTTGTGAACGATTATTGATGACCCATGCAGTTATTTTGGCTTTCGATTTGGTTACGATTATTAGGCTTGATTCTGTAAACAATTATTGACGACCCACGCAGTTTTTTGGCTTTCGATTTGGTTACGATTATTAGGCTTGATTCTGTAAACGATTGTTGACAACCCGTACATTTTTTAAACTTCATACAGACTTTCGATATTTCCATAATGAGCAGAAAGCGAGTCGGCTTGTCACTTCTGAAGAAGTATGAAATAATCAAGGAAGTGGAATCGACACAGAAGCCGAAGTCAGAGATTGCGCGGGAGTTCGGCAGCCCGAAATCAACATTGTTTACGATCTTAAAAATGAGGGAAGAGATCGTAAATGCAGTGCAGAAGGAAGGACACAACGCAAACGTAAAAAAACTAAGGCGTACGAAGCACGCCAATTTGGAGGAAGCTGTGCTGGAATGGTTCGGCCAACTTAGAGCACAAAACTTGCCTGTAAGCGGAGGACTTTTTTAAAAAATAGAAAACAGTTGTTTTGCCCTTTAATGTGTCAGACTTTCTTTCATTGTGTATTTGTTTAGTGTCCCGTCAACGCAGTGATAATAGTAAACAAATTATCTACCTAATTTATCACGTTTGTTGGATATTATACTATCTGGTTAAGTTTTCTACTAGTGTACTTTTAGCTTTTTCATGATTTTTTTTTCCTTCTGTACTCTTTAATAAATCTAAACGTTTGCTTGTACAACCGCTACGACTATGCTGTTAACTAATTAATAGTAGGGGCCTACACTTTTAGTAGAGTGAGGGCCATGTCGCTACATTTTCTTTGTCCTGAATAAAATATTTTACACATTGACATGTAACTTTAATATTTTAACTGAGCGATAACGTTACGTCACAGTGCACGCCCGCGGTTATCTTTCAGTCAGTCTCAAGGCAGAGCAGGCAGACGCGCTGAAGAGGACAGCTCCGACAGCTGCTGTGGCTATGGTATTGATCGGTGCATGCGCGCGCAGCCATCTCCGGCATTTACCCTCTCCCCCTCACATCATGGTCTATCCACCCGGCTGGCCGAGCGGCTGGCCGATAACAAGCAAGCGGCGACGCGGCACGTACCCTCACAGCACGTAACTTTCTAGGTGTTAACAGCGTAAAAGAACAGCCCCAAGAGTAGAATACACTATCGCCTTTCTCTAAAACATGCCTGGTCATAAATTTCGCTTATAGCTAACTTTAAATGTAAGTATTATTATTGCTTCAGATGACTGAACATGGATTTAATGCGAAAACTGCCTATTTTGACATATAGAGGTTCCAAATGGGTCCGAAATCTTATAATGATCACCTCTCTATAACTACCCAAATCTCGGGAATCGTGAGGGGTCATTATAAAGAGGTTTTACTGTATTTGTTTAGTTGAGAGGTCGACATGACATGAAAATTATACTTTTGTGAAATAAGTTATTGTAACATTTCAAAATGAGTGATTCAGACAGGGAAGTGACATGACTGATCTTGACATTTGAGGATATGATACTAACAACAATAGTGATATTTCAAGCTCAGAAGAATGAGATGGCAAAGAGATATCTGGCAGAATATGAACGTGAGCTTAACTGTAGCGCGACAAAGATCACTTCATAACAGTTTCCATTCACAGGTAGCCTAGAATCAACACCAACGTAAATGCTGACAATTTTCTGTGTTATATTTTCCTTATTTTTTTATGATTTGGCTTAACCCATAGCAACAGACACAAACTGTTTTGCATCACAATATATTCACAAACATTTACAAAACCAAATGGGAGCTACAGTTGAGGAAATAATACTTCTTGAATTACTTGTGGCTCAAAGCATAGTCAAGAAGCCTACATATAAAATGTACTGGGCTAAGAATCCAAACCTACAGTATTTAACACACATATTTTTACACACATCATAATTACGAACTGCAGCAATTAAAAACATACATAAAAATTCATGGGTAGTCCCCTTAACAAAAAATAACCTTTCTGCATCCATTTACATCATGCGTTGAGCATCAAAACAAAGACTGGAGTTGGCCTAATACTTTTTACAAATTTGTAAAGTCTTAAAATTTTTTTAGATAGTTAACAAGTTTTGGAAGCATGTGATACCAAGTGGAGCGTGTGTCGTGACAACTCCTCTAGCAGTAGCTACTTTGAAACTTATTTTGCAGAGAAGAATGTCTCACACTACAACACTCTTTGGGCGCAGTCCATATAGTACTGCACAAAGCCAGACGATTAGTGGCAATGATTTGTAACAATGTTTACTTAATATTTATTTATTAATTTGACATATACTTCTTACTTGGTATTCCTAATTATCAACAGTTGCAATAAAATCTACAGTGAAAAAGTTAGTGCACTTCAATTGGTTTCATATTTGTAATTGTTTTAAGACCGAAAAGGGAACCCCAGCCACATTTTTTAGATGCTCCAGCACTGGTAATAAGACTCAAATATGTTTCTAGAAAAAAAATCTGTACATTAAAAAAGGTTATTACACTAATTATAAACTAGGTACAATTTGGCTCTTTTACATTCAAGTAGTTGCAGTAATATCTGATTTTGGAGCCTATGATTTTATAATTAAAATTATATGTTGTAGAACAGTCTCCCAAGTTACAGATTTTTCTCTGGTAAAAAAAAATTAGGGTGAAATGCTGACGTAAATACAAATTTTTATTTAGAATAAAATACCTTTGAACATATCACGGAAACATGCTAAATAACTTTTTAATTTGTTGGACATTACAAAACACTACAGTTTTACTGCAACACAAAACACATGTATACAAAACAGTATGACTCTCAACTGCAACACTGTACACTAAAATACATGCATTTTTCTGTCTAAGCTACCTGGAAACAAAAACTACCGGTATTACCATACAGCCACCACATTACAGCCTACAGAGGCTAATCCTCAACCAACTACCGTACGTACCTAACCAATTAGTGCATGTGTGATGTATGTGTGGGAGGACCAAGAGTGACTGCAGACCTAAACAGTGTACAGATTAAGTACATAACAATATGAATACTAATTCACATACAATACTGCAGCACGCGAAGTACAGAGATCCTAAATAAATGGAAGTGGAACATCCAAACATCAATTTATCTCCCTATTACTTTAATGTGGAGTTTAATTACCAGATCTAGTTGCAGCTCGTGGAGCCACGTTTACTTCAGGTTTGGGACCTGGCAATTTTTTAGCCATCAAGTGTATTCCAGTCCCTTTAGGTGCGTTTGACCCTGTCGTCCCCATCTGTTCCCCCCCTCTGATCGCCAGGGCATCATACTCAGTGCCTTGATAGTTGGCATCAAAAAACTTTTTGAACCACTGAAGAAATTCAAAATTGTCTTGGAATCTTCCTTTGATAAGCTTATCAATGGGAACAATCTGCAAACACAAAAGGAGGTGGTACAAAAACAAAAAATAACCACAAACCAACATAAAAAAAAACCTTGCTGATTAAGGATGCTGAATACTACAACCACTGATCCAAAAGGAGTGTGCTGAAAAAAAAAATAAAAATAAAAACGTAAACACTATTAATACTACAAACAATGCCACATACACAAAAAAACTACCAAAATTCCAAGGAAAAAATCGACACAAATACCCACACAAATTCACCATATCATGTACAGTACCACATCAGTTAGTGCAGCTTTATAAAAATATTGCATCTAACCTTAAAAGGAATGTATGTATGCACATTAACATGCATGTTGTATCTTGTATTTTTATAATCTAAGCAATGCTTCAGAGCAAACAAAAACCACACTAAGGAGCTTAATTCTTGTAACAGGTCTGTGTCTTCGGCAAACTTATACAAAATTCCTAAACATGTGCTCGGCATGTGATCTTCGAAGTTTTGTTACGCTCATAGCTAATGTGTAAGAACTTGGAACATTCATAGTACCATCATAACTATTTCAGTTAAAAATTTTTAATTGTGATTTAAGCCTTTTGTTTTTAAAATTATTTTATTAATACAGTTTTCACATTAGGACACAATTTAAGTAACTGTATCAAATTAATCTATCGAGATATTATAAAAATTACCTGAAACTTAAATGACATTTATGGCTCAATAGACAAGCTGTGTTTGTACTCGTGAGGTACACAATTGACAACGAAACTGGTATATGTAATGCAGTTAACATCTATACGAGCAAGCCACTCAACTGGCATGCTGGAATAAATTATGTTCTTTTTCCTTTCTGACTTCATACAACGATCTTATTTTTTAAGTAATAAGTACAGTTTAAAGTTCAATACACATATATTTTTGTGTTTTTCCAAAGGTTGGTATTTTCCCCAATACAGCAGTACAAAAATTCTGTTTAGCCATTTTGGGTAGCCCAAAAATCATGTTTCTATAAGCACACAAATTTTTAAACCTAAAATTATATAGCTTCCAGTGTTTATTATTTTTGTGGATAAGCAAATGTAATTCACGTCTAATAGTTTCATCGAAAACAGTAATAACAACTCGCCCTGACACATTTCAAGTGCAGTTAAGGAGGCCCCTTAAGAACAAATTAAAAGAAAAACTTAAAATGCAAGTTTTAATAATTATCAAAATATTATCAACAAATAAATATAACATATAGCACGTAATGTTAATGTATTTAGGTACTCAATAATTTTACTACAAAAATTGTTCTTTGTTACGCCTTCAACATAAACAAGAATAATTTTAATATAGCAGAAAAGAAACATGTGTTCAAGAACTACTCCACAGTTGAAAATATTAGTACTATACCGGTAAACTTGTATCTCTCTTCACCTTTTACAGCTCTCCAATCCATAAACTAGTCGCAAACTTCCAAACTGTGCTCTGGATTCCAAATTCTCATAGATGTCACATCCAACCAAATGTTACGTGCCTGAAAAAACCTCTAACGTGGTTCATTTAACAATTGTCAACTCTGATTACATTAATTTTCTGAATCATAGCTATAAATCTGAACAAAGGCTGTACTTTATGCAATTTGTTAAGAATGTTTTGAATAATACGACAAATTTTGTACTACAATAATTAAAAATTGTTATAATTTCTTTTAATTAGGGACGCACAGAAACCAAAATTTCAGGATTTGAAGAAAAAAATTGCCTTCTGGAAACAGAACAGAAACTGGAAAAAATCAATTTCTGATACTGTGGAGATAGTTCATAATTTGCCAAAGTTACACAATTTACTTTGAGTTGTCATGTATTTGATCAAACACTGTGAGAAAAAAATTAATTTCTCAAGAGACTAATCTACAAGCTTAACACTTCACTTATCCTACCAATTTCTGTACGGGTGCTAGTGTATCACTCAAAAAGTCATAAAATGCACTTTTCTGTCAGTTAGAAAATCTGTAGCGGTGCGTGGATTTTTTTTTTTTTAAGTTACAAAACCTACTTAAAATTGACACATATTGATAAAAGTACTCCCAACTAATTTTTGGTAATTTTATTGACACGTCATCAATTTTCAAATATTCAACATTTAGTTATTAATAACGCTTTGTTTCAATAGTATAAAACTAGCTCCTTAAAATATAAAACTAACCTACACACCACCTGAGTTCTTTCAGTTTGTAACCTTAGGAAAATGTCCACAACATTGACCTATTTTGTTTAGGCTATGAATTGTTAAATTACGTCCCTAAATAAATTAATTTTGAACACAACTCAGAAGAAGCTATTTGAAAGTGACACATCATCACACAAGAAAAAAAAATTTAACATGTTTAACATTTAGGTTGTGATGGGATGATTCTAGCCAGTGTATTAATGGCACACTGTATGAGGATTTTTGCTACAAACTGTTAATTGATTATGTGCGGCCATGTAAGCCCTGGTATGTTGTGACGGTGCGCCCTACCATTCGAACTCCCCGCCTCAGCTTCTGCCATGTTCGGATCCCATCGGAAGCGTTCGTGCCTCCCTCCTCTGTTTGCAGGTCACTTCCCCTCGTTTTCCTTTTCCTTACCATCTTGCCTTGCCACGTCCAACTGGTCAGTGTGTGTGCACCGCTGCTGGAGAGTTAAGACGGCTCCCTCGCTCCCCCTCCGTACCCCGTCGGCTCGTTCTGTTTTACCTGTTGAGATATGTTCAGTTCTATTGGGTTTTGTTGTTTTCACAATTATCATAGTTCTTTAATTTCCCTTTATTAATTTTTTGTTGTTGGGCCGATGGCATATGATGGGGTACTGTGCTCAAATTAACAGGTTTGTGTAAATTTTACCTTTTCAAATTGTAAAGGATCAATTTTTGTAATTACTCTTGTAACATCTTGATCAATACACGTACATACGTAGTGACTGCACTTCTGTGCTTGTCGCCCTCTTAACTTGCATTTGAACCACCTATCGAACCTTCGCTTATTTTAAAGTTTTCGAGACAATATATGGACTCGAGGTTCTCTCACTTTGTGGTAAAAATGTTTCCAACTGTTGTGAATATTCTTACACTTGATGCTTCAGATGCAGGAATACCAAGATAATACTTTGCTGCTCTTGGTATCATCTGGAGATGGTTCACCTAAAGCTGATGTGGTATAAGGTTTTGGGGAAATTTCTTGCACTTGCTTCCTGAGGTGCTCAGTTGTCAAAGCCTCTCTTCGGAAGTTTAACTGCTTTAAACCTAGGGTCCAAGACCATAGCTGTAAAGTTAGGTTTTTTCCTTTAGTGGGAAAACTAGCATTTATAATCTTGAGAAGTACATTATAAAACGAAACACCAGACCCACATTCACCGGTGTGATTCTCACAGTATTTTTCTAGGCATGCTGTCACTGGAAAAATGAGTGGAATTACCACTGATGCTGTAGGTGTAACCAAAGAATTGTGCTGTTGCTTCATCCATGCAGAGGTTGAAGTATTTAAACATAGCTCTGCACTAGATGCCATTAACTTGTTAAGGTGTCTATATTTATGGAGGACAGACGCTGCGAGAGTCGTACCTCAATTTTCAGTAAACTCCTTTAGATACAGTGAAATCTCGGTACACAGTACATACTTCAGTTTAAAAGTACTTTACATTATAAAGTACATTTATTGGAACCTCTACAGAAAATTAAGTGTAAAATTTCAAGTTCCCTTCATGTACTTTGTATAGGTGATTCCGGATTCGGAATAAAGTGAGCACTCAAACGAGCCCTGATTAATTTATATTTTCTGCCAGTTTATGTCTTTCTGCCGAATGTAAACATAAATATCGCCATGTGCTTTTATTTACATAGAGTTGTGAAATGTGCGTTAAACGCACTGGGGCTGAATATTAGATATAATAAAAAGTAATTTTAGTTATAAATACCTGCCAGTTAGAGTCTTATAATACTGGCTTCTGTCCACTGATTTATTGATACAACACGCACTATTGTCGTTACGAATATTGTAAATGTGGGCATAGTTTATTTGAATTTGTAACACAAAACCGCCACTAAAAACACAACACACGCAATTCAAGAATTAAAGTTTCATTCAGTTCTACTGCCACGAACGACTACACACCTAACAGAAACAATAAATAACGTAATTTCTTAATATGTAGTATAAAAAGTATGTTTTTTCTAGGCTGGCAAACATAAAACACAATTTTCAGAATACCGATGGTTTCACACCATTTGGCAATGATATTCACAGTCATTTCCAATACTTTTAAATGTGTATATTCACACAACAGACAAACACACGCAAATGATGCAACTTGGCGAAGTGGCGAAAAAACTGCGAAAACCTAACTCTGATGCCACCTGTCTGTGGAATTTTGAACTGTCCTAAAGCGCAGAGCAAGCGATAACATGCAAGATGACCCGAGGCTAGCAACAGTGTCACATTCTTCTGGTGCCAATTAAACTGTACGTAGAAATGTCAATAAGATAACAAATATATTTTTTTTTACAGTGTATTAAATACAGAGAGGTTGATTTCATCTGATGTTCTTTCACTAATGTTGTATTCAAATAGGAAAATACACAGCATTCATGGCATTACATGCGATGAATCGCTACAAACCATACAAGCAGTAAAGTAACTCTTGTTAAGGTGGCGTGTATGCGGTAACGGCTAATGATTTTTTTTCAAAAGTTAAATCTTTAGTGCTCACTTTATCCCGAATGACCTATAACGGGATTTCACTGAACTCTGAATTCCAGCAAGTGGCACAATCCTGTATCAGCTCAAGAGGTTCATACTGCAATTCCTCTAGGGTTTTGTCCAGTTGAGCATTTGCAATTGCACTGTGTTTGTATCTGTCAGCAACTGCTCATACCTTTTTCTAACATGGAAACCTAGTCACGTGTTTGCTCTCTGGCACCTCTCAAAGCCAGTGCTATGTACAAAGCACTGCTAATTGCACAATATTTGCTGACAGTCATTCCTAATTTTAGGTTTCTTGCGTTAGCAGTGATTATGTATAAAGGTACATTTGTTTCTTGTAGCACAAGTAATTTTTGAACAATTGCAATTCCTGTACGCGCTTCTGTAAAACCATAGCAACCTAGACAATACCTCTAACATGAACTTGTCACCAAAATTACAAGTAAATGGAATATAAGTAAGGAAAGGAATAATTCGAGAGTTCAATGACCGACATGTTAGAATCCAATGTCCGATGCATGCTCGAGCCCTTCCATACGTTCATTGTCTGTCTGTTCCAGTGAGTAGCAGCTAATGGACAAATGGCCGGGGCTTGTGTACAAATATGACAATGGATTCTAACACGCACTGCAATGAACTCGCAAAATATTTCTTTCCCTAAATATAAGCGTCACTGCTGCGTAGTCTACAGGTTACATGAGCATGACACATAACTTCTGCATTGGCAATAGCTTCCGAAATTGTTTCAGTAATTGTACTTTTCACCTTGTAGAAAATATTAGGAATTACCTTCCTTGTGAATGTCGTACATGATGAAACTTTTCAAAAGAGGTTCTGCTGAATGCATTACTTTATGGAACATTTCATTTTCCACTGCATAATATGGTACAACTGCACCAGATATCCATGCACCCTGACAGTTTGTGACTTCCACTGCTCTGGGATGACGGTGTGGCCATGTGAAAGTATCAAAAATATTAAGTTGTTTGGTGTGGGACCCATCTTGAAAAGAAGTGACATGTTTATTCTATTAATTTCTTGAACAACTTTGGTATTCTACATTTACCAAAGGCTGTTGTGACAAATGCTTATTAATCCTGATTTGAAGTGCTTCCATATGAAGCTTTTAGCATTTTCCCACACCTGCACCACTTAGCATAGTTTTTATCTGATGTCTTAGCATAGTATATAGACACTGAAGTTTTACCAGAACTGGTTGATGATTCAGGCTCATTTATGATGAACTTCAAATTAAAAACATACAAAGACAAATTTGTTTGACAGTTGAAGAGAATAACTTTTTCCGGCATTGATTTCTTCACATTAATAACGAAAGTATGCACCCTAAACTATGTACGACAAAAAAGCAAATAAATTTACTTGTTTAAATTCACACTTTTTAAAGCATTTAACAGAAGTTACAAAATTTTTTAGCCTAAAAATTAATCCATAAAAACAAGAAATACATGTATGCTATTCCAGTTTAATATTTTCAACTGTAATTTTTGTGTGCAAGAACCGTCCTAATATCACATATCCGTAGTAGTTCCTCAGAGGAACATCTTATAGAAACTGTGCAACTATCGCACAAATCAGCGTACTAGTGGGCATAATTATGTTTTTTTCTACGAAGCAAATGTTGCAAATTTGGAATGTAGGCTTCGTTCCTGGTGCGTAATTCCGGTGCTTGTGGTCGTAAGAGCTTTAATTTGAGGTAGATAATTTTTGTTTGTGCAGGCTAATGAAATACTTTTCCGAAGTAACGCGTTGCTAGTTCCAAAGGAACAGAAACCAAATACAATATACAAGTTGGTATGATACTGCTACTTTTCAAATCAACTTTTTTTTAGGGCGTTAATGTAGTTTGTGTGTCATTTATTTACAAAACATCCTTACATTGTTTTAAAAAAAAATATGTTATGTAATGCAAACTGCACTATCTGATTATGCAAATAATACAACTTAATTACTTACCACTATAAAAATGGTGGGTGGTGGTTATCTCTGCATATGTCCATGTTCACGTATTTATATTTCTCACTTCCTTTTCTTACGTGTTCTTATGAATAATAAGTTATGATGTAATAAAACCTGAGCATGAATCAATAAATACACATGCACTAGAATAAGGAAATCAGTATCTCGCACTGAGTTTTTTTTTATTTGTGAACATTGATGTAGGTTAGGTTAACATGCTTTTATGAGTTTACAGTGTACCGTGAACCATATTTTGTGATAAATAAGCTGTGTGGCAATGGCAAAATACCTATACTAATTCCTGCTTTTCATTTGATTAACAACAAATTTGGAAAATTTTAATTTATTTTTTGCCCTATTAACTTTTTCCGGGAGAAACTTTTTCTCACCCCGATTTCTGGTATCTCTTTTTCTCGGAAATTTTTCCAGAAGGTTGATATCCTGCACATAGCAGTTTTTAATACTTTTTGAAACTTTAAAAAATAAGTGGCTTCCATTGTAGTAATTCTAACTACATTTGTTCTGTTATTTATTTGAATTGTTTTGATCTTTCTAAAAAAAATTTCATCATATCATAAGAATATTTTTTACAGCAATATACGTAGCTAACCCAATTAAATTTTACTAAACACGTAAAACAGCACAGATGTGGAACATCTACAACAACTACGATTTCCATTTTTGCTTTAATCTTTTCACCAACCTCACAAAACTGTTTTAACTTATCAGCATACACTTACTGATAGTTTCCCTATCATCATATGAAAAAACTAAACAAGTACCGCTGAATATCTGGCTGCTTATAGCTACTGTATTAAGGAACAATTCAGAGACGGCAACACACAATGGCTAAATATTGGTTGCAAATAGCGTATCCAATAGATAGTAGTCAGTTTAATTTGGAGATGATAATACAGGCCATAAGTATAACATTATATTTAATAAACACTGTATCTATACTAGACCTTACACAGAAGTATTCAAGGTTACAATAAAATATTTTTTCTTCACAAGACTACTTTCTAAGCGCTCACATTACCAGCGAGGTCCTGTGCTTACATGGCAAGAAAGCCAAACCTATAATAATTCTGTACCCAAACGCAGCCCACACTAGTTGATGTGAAGTACATGACATGACACACAGAGCACCAACCAAGACTACAGAGACACACATGCTGTAGATGATTACCAGGCTGACGTGCAGCCACTGGTCGAGACTGGGGTAACACCTTGGCAGTCCGCACAGGAGCCGGCACCAATGGCAGCTGTTGCATGCTACCGCATCGACTGCCAGAACCGAGAGGCTGGCCACCTCGTGCCTCAAACCCATCATACTCCCTACCATCATAGTTTGCATCAAAAAATTTTTTGAACCACTGCAGGAATTCAAAGTTGTCCTGGAAACGCCCCTTAATCAACTTGTCGACAGGGATCACCTGAAAAAACCAATGTTCTGAAACTTATCCAACACTTGCTTCTGTTGGATGCACAAATCCAAAAAGTAAGTTATGAACACATTACTATGGATTCAAGACAGTAAAAACATATAACGCAATAATGTGTAAAAATTATAATGCAATTTTGCTTCTTAAACACTGCCACTCTCCAAAGTCAGGGTTTGTACAAACATTTTTCTATAAAATTCTTAACTTTTTTTTTACTTTCTAACATGAAACATTACAGCTCTTTTCAAATCGAGTGAGACCAAAACTGATCTTGCCTGCATAATCATGTTTATATACTGCAAGAGAAAAATTAATTTTTTTAATAAAAAGCCTTAGGCATGAAAAAACGCATGAGTTTTTTTGTGTGTGTGTTTATACACATGCACGTGTGCACGCATGCACACACACACATATTGTAAAGGTTTGTGTGACCCTTCTTCAGCACAACATATCCTGGTCACGGCACCAGAAAATGTGATGGAGCTGCTGTCCCTCTGTAGATTAACCTCCATTATTATTGCATGACATGTGTCGTAGTAGCAGAAACTGAAAGAACTTAAGCCGACTCTTGATTTGAATTGGGTATTTATTCAAAAAAAAAAAAAAAAAAAAAACCTAGTGAGTACAAGAAAAAGTCTCACACAGCATAACTTCCACTGAACCGATTCAGCAGATAGGAACAAAACATACTGCGGGACATCCCAAAGGATAAAAGAATGAGAATAATTAAGATAAAGTTGGTTACGCTCCTGAGAGAGAACCTAAACGAGCGACGCTCATCCCGGACTTCTTCGAACAAAACAAAATCTTTCGTTAGAAAAACCCCCATTACTGAAAAATGCTATCAACATAGGCTCAATGCCCTTTTAATTTCTTAAAGCCTTATGCCCAAAAAGCCCTACTTCCCCATTCCTGATTGCAGGCTTCCTTGTCTCCGACATAACAGAAACTTGTTGCGTGCTCGCCCCAAAGCCGCACACACATAATTATGTTGATGTCGCTCCAAGTCCAAACACAGAATGGCCACCAGACGCCAACAACCACTGGTTCTCCCTCTGTAGTGTAACCTGTGGTCACGCACCGAACCAAAACTTACAATTAACTAAAATAAATCTGAAATACAAAAATCAAATTACTAATACAAATAATTGCAAAACACATCAGGTATTGTCCAACCACAAGTTAATAACTACCGTATTTTATCGCCTATAGGTCGCACCCTTATTTTCGAGTAACGGAAAAAAAAAATGTTTTTCCGCTTATAGGTCGCGGTACCCACGCGGCTGGCTGAATGTATGCAAGACAGGCAGGCGGGCCAGCCAGTCGGCCGGCTGGAACAGAGCGCACGTGTGGTGTGACCTTGACTCAGCAGTGTAGGCAGCTGCAGTCCTAGTGAACAATGGGGGTGGGGAAGCCAGGCGGTGTTGCCAAGCGTGTGCTAGCCTCGTGCCGGCCGGCAGCCACGCTTAGTGTTGCCTTGTTGCTCTAACCGAATAGACGTGCGGTACTAAGGCTTTGTGAAGTGAAAACGTAGCGCTTACACTGCCGGGTTTAAACTAAAAGTGATTTCATATGCACAACAGTGAATATGAAGTCAATGAAAAATTAGTGCGGGGCTGGAGAAAACAACAAGAACAACTTCGCAACACGATCTCAAATAGAAAAGCGTTTCGGGGTGCAAAACACTGTAAATTCCCAGAAACAGATACGGGTGTGCTAGGCTACGTGCGTGAAATGCGTGATAATGGATGTGCCATTTCATATGACATGGTTCAAGCAAAGGCACGGCAAATTGCGCGGGAAATGAAAATTGACAACAGACAATTTAAAGCTTCGATCGGCTGGGTCGTAAGATTTATGATGCAACGGTACAATTTGTAGATGCGAAGAAGAACATAAGTTTGTCAGAAATTGCCTGCTGACTATACTGACAAGGTATTAAACTTCCACAAGTTCCTTATTCAAAAGAGGCAGAAAACCATACATCTGTTATCACAGATTGGCAACGCCGATCAGACTCCAGTTTTTTTCGACATGCCGAGGAATTCTACAACTGATGACAAAGGGGCGTCAAGTGTAAGAGTAAAAACAACTAGAAATGAAAAATTACGATGAACGGCGATGTTGGCAATAACAGCAGATGGCAGAAAATTACCCCCATATGTAATTTTCAAAAGGAAACCTTTGCCGAAGGGGAAGATCCCTCGTGGTGTACATGTGCGTGTACAAAATAAGGGATGGATGGACGAAGAATTAATGAAGGACTGGGTGAAGTGCGTGTGGAACAATCAGCCAGGAGCACTGCTGAAACAGCCTGCAATGCTAGTTTTAGACAGTTTCCGTGGCCATCTGGTGCAGCCAGTCAAAACAGCGAATGAAGAAGGGAAAACTGAACTCGTCATAATTCCAGGAGGTCTCACATCAGTTCTGCAGCCATTGGACATCACAATTAACAAGCCTTTTAAGGACCACTTGCGCCGCTTGTACGGAGAATGGATCGCCAGCGCCGATCGGGAACTCACGTCGACAGGAAAAGTGAAAAGTCCGTCGCCGGAACAAGTATGCGAGTGGATAGCTACGAGTTGGTCCCGCATCTCCAGCGAGATGATTGTGAAAAGTTTTAGGAAGACTGGGATATCAAATGCCCTAAACGGGACGGAGGACGAAGACCTGTGGCAGAGTGATGGCAACAATAGCGACCATTCCAACTACGGCCATGATGGAGTTGACACTGACAGTTCTGATTCATTAGATAACAATGACGATTTGTAAATTATGGTAAACTTGACTTTTCCGCATATAAATATTTTTTCCTTTCTTTGTTTAATATATGTACAGTAGAATTGACAAGAAAAATTCGTTTAGGCTAAAATTTTGAATTTTTTTCAGCACAAATTTTTTTTTTATCAGTTATACGTCGCACCCCTAGTTTTTAAGGAAAATTTTTCAATAAAATGTGAGACCTATATGTGATAAAATACGGTATATAACAGTTAATAACATTTAAGTCCATAATAAAAGTTTTAATTCACTGGCTTACGCCTTCAAGCGCACAAAGTCTCTCTGTCTCTCGCCCTCTTGCCCATGTCTCGACTGAGTTTGTTGATGGTAAAACCAAGGAAAATTAAAAATAGCTTTCACAGAATTCGGTGAGCACACCTGGCCGCTATTTATGTTGCCCCACAATGTACCGAAACAGGAATTCACATTAATTACCTTTATATCACGAAACACTAAAATGACAAAGTATAAACAAAACAAAGAACACGATACCGAACTAACTTAGCAAAAAAGAGAAAGAAATTAAAATCATTTTAAAGGCTTACAATTTTAGACTAACTTGGCAGCAGCCAGGTATTCTACCATTAAGCTACACAAAATCAACCAAAACTAAAGTAACAATTTAGATCAAACAAAAGAAAGAAAACACTGTAGGTTAAGCTCGGTGGGTGTGGACTGCCTGACAATGTCAATAAATAAATATATATATATATATATATATATATATATATATATATATATATATATATATATATATATATATAAACAGCCAGATAACCACCAAATGACACAAATGTGCAACACATTATGCAATAAAGAAGAGCTTTAAATAAAACCAGGATAAATTAAAAATTTATCTGCAATGAAACAACATAATTTTATTAGTCATTACATTGACTACCAAGTCTACCAAATCTGGACACATTTTGAACTTTCCCACACACAGCCTATGTAATCACTTGAGAGTAGTGCTGTGTCCCAGTGTGGACACAGACATAGGATAATCAAATGGACAATTCTTATAGGTGAGTAGTTCATATTACTTATGTTGGCTACCTGTAATGTATGATGTCTTTTGAACAAAGATAATTCACAAGAGCAGAAGCAGAAGTGTTACACTCGTTTTCTCTACTGTATAGTGTTCTATGTAACTCTCCAGCAAAAATGGACACCATTAGTTGTGACGTTACATGAGAGCACTGGTTCCAAACAAATGTTTGTTTTCAAAGTTTAGCATTGAAATACAGTATAAATGTATCTATTAGTTACCAGTTGACTGAATTCATTTTTTATGTAATTGCCCATATTTGAATTGCAAATAAATTGTACTATCCATGTACTATCCAAACGAGAACAAACATGCAAATTTACCTTCAGGTTAAGTAACATCGTTGCTACACACACATAAATAACTTGAGTATGCTGCAATTTTATCTGTTAGGCAATGTTCATAACTTCTATGATTTTACTTATTAGGAAAACAATGGAATTTACCCAATTTTTCTTAGGAATGTAAAATTAGATCATTGTTTAACATGTGTTGAGAATGTATCTGTTTGGAACCAGCATCATTGTGTGATGTCACACTAATAGTGTCCACCGCTTCCTCTATGCATTTCCATTGTTTATTTGTCTTGGTTTACCGATGTTTGGAGTGCATTGTTAACTTTGGTAGATTTTCAGATGTTTGCCATTGATCATGTATAAGATGAAGAAATTTTGCGAGACCAATGACCAGCTGGCTGGACTTCACAGCCCTGTGTACACTCAGGGCCGTATCTATAAACGGCTTTCGGATGACAACCAACTGATATCCCTATAGAGAAAGCATTGGTGAGCAGTTCGTTGTCATTTGAAAGCCATTTATAGATACGGCCCTCAATCTTCAACTACGTGTCCAATTGGTTGCTGCACTAGTGAGTGGCAAGTTGTACACCTGACAAGGTAGTGTAGTAGTCAATGAATGTTTACATGCAAGTATGCTATTGGTTTAGGACAAGTTTCATGAACAGTCAACCAATCACGAAATAGACTCGCATTAACACGTGTTTGGAAACTAACGTCTTTCCAAGTTTATTAGCAAAATTTCCAAGCCTCTAAATTGGTATTGTTTTAGCAATATTTACATTATTTTGGGAAAATGAATGAGTTAAAGAGATTATTTTTTGTGAATAGTTGTAGTAAGTAGTAAAGTAAACCACCCAGGTTCCGATAGCAACACGGAACCCGATAGGGCAATTTTAAAAATGACGAAAAAATACTAGCTGACTATATCAACTGTTTCTCTAGCGCATTATGTATGGACTCCACTCAGTGCTGTAGTCAGGGGTACATGCGGGTATATGCCGTATACCCTCTCCTTGATTCAACCCAGTACAGTATACCCTCTGCTTTCCTTGTGTTGGTGACCTGGTACCAGGAAATAGCCGTACCTTGCTCGTGAGTATATCCTGTACCCATTTTACCTTGCTCGTGTGTATACCCTGTACCAATTTTGGCACTACAGCACTGACTCCACTCTTTCATGTGCAGCAGTTGGCAGCACTGATAGTATCACCATTATAAAACAACTGATTTTTTTTTTTGTGATTGCCCGCGTAGTTTCCGAGAAGAATTCTCATTCCTATCATGAGAGAAGCAAGCACATTACTTCACATCTTAACTGTGTCATCGTACCCAGCCATGAGCCCGGTATGTTAACACCTCTATACATGTTTAATCAGAGAACTTCGGTCCCACAGAAATAGCAGAGGAAGATGAGTGTGTATGTAATGTGGTGTCCTAAATAGGAAAGCGTGTTGTGCCGAGCATCTTGTGCTGGGGTAAGTTCAGTACTGTATTGCCAAAGAGGAAGTGTAACGTAGCAGCAGTGCACTTAAAGCAGAGCAGTGTGCCTAGGGCACAGACTGCCGGCAACATCACTAATGATGTCACAGTCCGCCACCTCCGCACATACAACAAGGATTTTGTTTTCTTTTTGCAAACAGACTTTTCAAACGCATCATTAAATGCCAAACAATTGCAATGTTCTATTTTACATAGTTTTATTAAGTATCTGGTCATGACATGCAGTAAAGAAGGGTTTAACTATGTGCTTGGTATGCTTAATATAATTTTTAATAAACAAAATTAAATACATGTGCTGTAACGCCTTTTTGTTTGTCTGATTTTTATTTTGTAATAGGAACTACATATGTAGGCTTGTAGCGTTGTGCTGCCGGGCAGTGTGTAACGGACGAGTTGATATCCCTCCACGGAGGAGGAAGGACTCAGAGCTCGCAGTCATGATCCGGCAGTGTAAAAAACAACGCGCACCAGGACACTTGTGCTGCATGGGCACTACCGTGTTGTTTCACTGACACTGGTTCTGTTTGCATGATTTATATAACTACGTAGCTCTGTTTTTCAGCCAAGTAAACTTTACTGTTATAATATTGTCTAGTTGTCACACTGAATATTGTTGTAAGCTTATCACCATTTTATTTAACACCAAGAATTGTAAATGCTCTCCTTTTAATAAGCGTTTATTTTACTAATATGTCGTGTTGTGAACACATCTATGTCATTTCGCTTTTTTCTGTATTAAACACGTGGTCAAACAATCTTCAAATCTCCTTATTTCACTAGCTACTTAGGAATTGGTCATTTCTGTCGGCCTAGGGTATAGGCATGCAGACTGTCTTCAAAAGTCTATGCAGTTAAGTAGGTTTCCTCATGTGCTCCCAGTACCCCCAACTTCACAGCGCAAGATGTTGAGACGCCACCGAGAGAGAAGGCACGCCGGCACAAACATATCACAGCCAAAGGAGAGTCTCGTGCACGGGTGTTCATCAAATCAAAGCTATCATTTCTGCCACTAAAATTCATTGTTGCCCTGATAACCACCCGAGCCGGGCCACCCAGCAACAATAGAAAACTCTCTGTCACCGAAGACAACTGGAAACACTCGTCACGAAGACGACAACTGGAGAAAAACTCACATCTTACAAGAACTCTGAGAAGCTCTAGAAAGCATACATCATGGACATCACAGTATTTAGGAGAAAAGTTGTTACAGGATTGCGTATTCATGTTGAGAACTGTACTGTTGATATTCATAATAAACATAAGTCTTCTGCATGGTCTTAGAATTACAGGTCTGGAAACTAGCGTATCTACCAATGCTAGTGAGTTGACCCCTTTATAACAAAGTGCCACTAGTAATGAAATGTTGTTTTAACAATGTAATATAGCATTGCACTATCAGTGCTCCTATTGGCTGTGAAAAGAACTTGCCACTCATAGTCCTAGTTATGCAATAATGAAACAACAATAATGCCATTGGTGCCAATCAGTTATTAGAGTCAATTTTCAATGCCATTGTCCAGACCTGTTCCTTTATGGCTATGGTCTCTTGGAAAGAGACCAAAGAGGATGCTGTAATGTGTGCTACAATTAAATGACAACCTCTTTGGGCAGAAACTATGCGGTGAAACATGCTCTGCCTGTCTAGATAAAAAATATCTGTGTTACGTGTCTTTCTTTGCATCCCACAATGTGTGCATTATACTCAACTTTATGAGTGTGGGAAGTACATGTAACTTAAGATGTACTGTAATATAAATAAATATAAATTATTAAACTTCGTACGAGGTGAGTTGCAGTAAATGTGTGAGAAGATACATTTAACACCTTTAGTGCTATAATAACTTGTAGAGAAGTGGTTAATTTGACAAATTATAAAATAGTAATTTATTAGCAAAAACACAGATGCCATTCCCTAGAAACGTACAGCTACAGAATACCCTTAGCATTGCATGGTCCCATGTTTCAATAGCATATTTAATTAAACTGTTGTGTAAAAACGAACATCTTGCAATGCAGAAACAATTTTAGTTATATATCTCAGAGTTATTATATACAATCAAATAATTGGTTGTAATTTAATAACATACCTCGATTACTCAATTAGTAGATACAATTAAAACTTAAGCTAAGACCTCTGGCCTTGGAGAAAACATCTGTTCAAAATGAAACTTTAACTCATTACATTTCACTGGCTAAAACAAATAAAAGGTTTTGCTGAAACAGTTCAAACACTTAATCCAAGTGGCGACTCAAAAGTTTTATAAAATTTAAATAGGTAATTTGAAGTTGATCTTACAGTCTTGTAGGCGATGGCTTGAAGCTCACTCCAATTATAAATTCTATAAAACTAAACCAAAAATTGCCTCTTCTTAAGGTGGCTAGTACTATTGACATTATTACTCTGCCTAGTGCTCTCTCCCTTGAGTTAACTAATTTCGGTTTATGCCAGATTAAATATAGTTTTCGCAGGACCTATCTGCCATGACATCTTGCACCATTCAAAGGGAGATAGAACTACAAGAAAATTACACTATTGCTACAATGCAATAGTTTAAAATTGGCTGGCTCTAGGGTTTTGTTGCCTTAGGGCTGTATCTATAAACGGCTTTTGAATGACAACCAACTGCTCACCAATGCTTTTCTATGGGGATAGCAGTTGGTTGCCATTCGAAAGACGTTTATGGATATGGCCCTAAGAGGTTTGAAATCTCTAAACAGAGAGATATGTGTAAGTCAACTTATTACTGTTCCATAATTACTGCATTCACAAAATGAATTTACATGACTATAAATACCAAAAATTATTAAACATAAAAAAAAAATATTATAGAATTATTTAGGGTAGTAGTTATCTTAAATTAATTTTAAATTCATACAATCCATTTACATATAAATTAGCTCATTAGCATATACAAATACTACAAGAAAATTATCTGTAGTACCATTACAGCATCAAGAAACGGGAAGTTACCAAAGTTGTTGATGTATTAGTTTCAATGTGGGGTACTTTTACTATGTTCTTGATTATTGTATCTATTACTGTATATGCAATTTTTTTTATGAACTTTGTTTTATACTGTATACTACAGCATGTTCTGAATGCAATCAGGTTTCTTTTATGAACTAGAACATTAAAATTAGCTGTGTCCACAAGTAGTGTGCACAGGCTTGGCAAGATGACAGTCTACACAAACATTAATTTAACCCATGTGAAACTTAAATGGACACACCTAATTTTACATGGGATACAATACAAATAAATGTGGCTTGGGTGTTGTTATAATGATTATTTGATGCATTAACAAACAAAACACAATAATGAAATATTGTACAGGTGGATTACGGGAAAAATTTTAGTACAATAGGCCTGGTAGTCGATGTCTTAAGACAAAAAATGCAACCGACTTTGTCAGTCTCTGACAATACCTCAATGTTAGAAAAAAAAGTTTAAAATCAACAATTTTGAAAAAAATTAAAACCTAAATATTAGAGAAAAAAATTTAAAACTAACAATATTTAAAATTTATCCCTAGAAATTAAAAAAGAAGTCTCATAGTTAAAAATAATTTGTTGCAGGATTTAATTTGATAATTTTTGTGGCTAACTTGTGGTTTTTTTAATACATACATGTATATAATATGGAATATCCAAGGCAATATTGCTTCTTGTACAATTACTAGGAATAGAATGTCTGTTTCTATATTTCTTTACATTAACCTTAAGGTTCAAAATATATTCGAGAATGTAAATATTAATAACTGTCAAAATAACTAGTCCGTCATCATTTTGATAGCTCTTTTTATGTAATTTAAATAGGTACATCATACAGTCAATTACTACATACATCCCCATTAAAAATACAGTATCTTAAAATCCTTTCAAAGAAGGCAAAATTTGATATTCTTAAATCCTACCAGGTACAGTTTCTTGCTGAACTTTTATAATTTTATATTTTTATGAAATAGTGTTAATTTTGTAGATGATACTTGTTAATACAAGTTACTCTTACAAAACAATTACAGTGGAACCCCTGAATTACACTTCTCAAGGGACCAGTAAAAAATGGTGTAAAATGCACGAAAGTGTAATCTGAGGGAAGGTTATAATGTAGAATCATTAAATGGGACCAAATACGAACAGTGTAAATGGCAGGAAAGTGTAGAATCAGGGGGTGTAATTCAGGGGTTCCACTGTATAGCTCTCTGAATGAGATCACTGAAAACCACGCCATGTTGCTTCTGTTACATTTATTCTGTGGCAAAATTAACAAAATTGGCAACAAAAATAAAGTGAGTACTTACTCTTAGTCGTTTGTGCGGAACTCAAGCTAACTATGCAACAGATTACTCATCGAGAGGTTTAGTTCTTTGTCATGTCAATGCAAGTAATCTGAGAATCCTGCATTTAAAATAATGGCTTTTTATGAAACTTAATGAAATACAAATGATTAAGAAACCAATATAAAATAACTGTACCCAAGTATTTAAACTTCAGACTGTGTTGAATTTGGTTAACGTTTAGGCCTACTACTAGTAGGTATTTTTCTATTTTTCCTCAACAATTTAAATACAGAACTATGAACATTTGCTTAGAATTTCATGGTTGTAAGTACTCTTAATAACAAAATGTAACATTTTATAGCTGATACACTGTCATATCACATTTATATCCACCATACTGTACCTTGTCCACACCCATCTTCTTAAACGATGCTTGTAGAATCTTGAAGTTTTGAATGTACTCATGTTCCAAATTTGTTTTAAATTTTACTTTTTTGAGAACGACACTTCCTGAAAAACAAATGTATGAACATTTCATTTATTTGCAATTAAGGCGCCAAAAGCAACATACATGTAAAATGCAGTTTTAAAGATTATGATTTAAAAAAAAAAAAAAAAATGTCTGCATACTACACTGCAGATATAAGCAAACTTACGGGTACTTACAAACAAATGACAGACCTTCCAGAATGAAAATCTGGAAAAGACAGCAGGTAATTAAGGTACCAATCATACTACTGAATTCTATGTTATATGATGTGTCAATACAAAAATGGTTGATAAAGTAAAAATGTAATGTTACCAAGTAATGACACCTTGCAATACAGTTTGATGTGGAGTTTGTTTACTACCAACAACACTAAACCTTGGATTTTACAAACCCTGGATTTAATGACAGTACAGATTTTACGAATACACTCTCAGGAACTCTAAAAAAATAACAAAATTCTATAATGTGAACGGATGCTACTGTTTTTAGGTCTTTTTTTCTTGGGTTTGTTTCTTTTTGGGGGTTTGAGTTTCTTTAGTTTCTGTTGTAGGGTTTCTTGAGTTTTGAGTTGGGGCCTGAGCAGTGTGTCTGTTTGCCCCTACTTGACTTGAACCTCGAGGCTGGCTTCGGCCGCCTCTTAATGAGAGAGGGATCGCCCCGGTTGACGGTGCCTTGGCCTCCCCTTCCCCTCCGGACCTTCCGCTCCACTGGTCATGGAGGGGGGGACCTGGGGGGAGGGGGGGGTCGAGTTCCGCCGGCCGGCGGCAGGGGCGCTAGCGTGGCGAGCGAGCCGCGGTGTCGCGGGGCGTAGAGAGGAGAGTCACTCTCAGGTTGGAAGCCGAGCAGCTCACATCGCGAGCTCTGGGATCTGGGCTTGTGCCTTGGTTGGCGGTAACTCACGTGTAGAAGAATGGACGTGCCAGGGGGGGGGGG
>PNEQ01129290.1:0-26712 GCA_003012365.1 Medauroidea extradentata
CCTATATAAAATGTCCCATTTAGTTCTGTAATAAGTGTTCAACTTTAGCTTTACATGCAAAGTAGCTTCAACATCTTCTGAAATAAAAATGTTCAACACTCTGTTAAGCCTAAAATATTTGTTAAATAGTGGCGAAATTAACCATGTAATAAGTACCTTATTTCTATAGTACACCTTTACAGTACATTGGAGTGTGCGGTGGTGGTCTGGGACCCGTACATGGGAAGGGAAGTGGTAGAGGTGGAAAAGGTGCAGAGAAGGGCTGCTAGGTGGGTCACAAATAAGTGGAGGACACAGGGGGAGAGAGAGGAGGATTTCAGACCATCAGTAATGGTGAGAGGAATGGGGTAGGGCACACTGCAGGAGAGGAGGAGAGTGGAGCGGCTGGTAAGGACGTTTAAGGTAGTGAGGGGGGTAAGTGGGTGGGCACAACTGCGTGACAAGATACAGAGAGACGAAAAAACACTATGATGGTGAGAACGGTGAAGGATTGGAATGAATTGGCGAGGGAGGTGGTCGAGGTGACGGGAGCGAGGGAGTTTAGGAAAAGGTTGATGGGGTCGGAAAATTGAGAAGAGGTAGGTTAAGCAAATTCTTGCTACAGGGCTGAGGCCCAACTGCAAGAAGAAAATTAATTTAAAAAAAAAAAAAAATAAAAAATAACTTTAGAAATTTTTAAAAGGTTATGTAAATAAATTAAATGGTACATCATGAGCAAAGGTATAAATATTAGTCACAAGCTATATTTAATAGGTATCACAATTCTCAAAAATAAAGGTATAGAACAATTTCTTTTCAATAAAATTTAGAAATTTATTTGCTCTCCATGGACACCATTAGCGTGACGTCACACGATGATGCTGGTTCCAAACAAACCCTCTGGGCCTATGCTAAACAATGTAGTAATTTTTTGCCATGTTCATAAAAATCAAGTATTTGAGGAAGTGAGCCAATTCTGCCATTTTCATGTTTAATTTATATCAAAGAAGTTATGAACAGTCTAATAGATTATTTTGCGGTGTACTCGGAGTTATGTATGTGTAAATAGTGGCGAGGATACTATACCCCCCCACCCTAGGGGACAATGTAACCCTCCCCATTCACAATTCTGTACATCCTGACCAGTCTTTCAACTCTCCTTCAATGTGCTCCATCTCATTTCCTTCATCAATACAGATAGCCTATAATTTCCTTCCTGATCTTCCTCCTGCCCTGTCTTCTCCACCTACCCATCACCCATCTCACCACCCTTTTCTGCACCTTTTCCGTTTCCTTCACTTCAGCTTCCGCGTACAGGTCCCACACTGCAGCGGCATACTCCAGCATAGGCTGTACCATTGTACAGTATGCCTTTTCCTTCACCTCGGAGCTAGCCCCATTCAGTATCCTTCCCAGCAAACCTAAAGCTGTTCTCCCCTTCGTAACCACCCTCTCCACCTGTTCTGTCCACCTAAGGTAACTTTGCAGTACAACCCCTAGATACTTATATTGTGTGGCTTCTTCTATCTCTTGCCCATCCCATCTGTAAGTGACTCTGCTTATCACTCTCTTCCTAGTAAACCTAACTTAGTCTTACGAACATTGATCTTTATCTTGTTTTCCAGTCTACGAACACATCCTGTCAATGTTTGCCTGCAAGTTGATCCCACTGCCTACCACTGAGTATAAAACACAGTCTGCAAACAATCTTATTTTGCCCCTAATCCCAATACTCATATAATTTGCCATAAAGGTGAACAATACCGGGCCGAGCACACTTCCCTGTGGCACCCCTAATGTCACATCGCTGTCCGCAGTCAATTACACCCCTCCTTTCACTCTCTGCCACTGTCCCTGGAGGAAGTCCCCGATCCATATCATTTTGTTTATTTCTCTCACTATTCCAGTTCTCCTTTGCTTCAAACCCTGACAAGTACGGAGCCTGCAGCATATCAGCTTTCTCTCTGTTATTTACCGCAGTTTGTCCATTCATACTTGTCAATGTTGGAATCCCTTCCCCAACTTCCCTTACCTTCTTCAGATATTAAAAGTGATCATGAGGTAGAAAAGTTTAGGGTATTGGGCTAAGCACTGAATTATAC
Source organism: Medauroidea extradentata (assembly GCA_003012365.1). Classification (NCBI taxonomy): domain Eukaryota; kingdom Metazoa; phylum Arthropoda; class Insecta; order Phasmatodea; family Phasmatidae; genus Medauroidea; species Medauroidea extradentata. The sequence goes on from PNEQ01129290.1 coordinate 2,082, forward strand.
AGTAGGGGCACAGGAAATGTGTGGAAGAAATATTTAAAATTACGGGCTAGAGGTAAACATAATTGTAGGGTAGGTGCACTGGATATGTAAAGCAAGGATATTAAATATCATTGTTAGGTGCATTCAAAACTGTGGGGCAAGGGCATAAAAAATCATGGAGCAACGGAGGAATTATAAATTTTAGGGCAGAAGCACTGAAAATTGTCGTGTAGAGGCACTAAAAATTGTAGGGCAAGGACACTAAAAATCATATCGGACAGTGGCAATAAACACAGTAGGCCAGAAACAGATCATTACATTAACCCTTTTAAAGCACACACACATTGAGCCCAGCTAGCAAACCCACAAGACTGAGACATTATATTAAATAAATAAATAAGCCACCCCGTAATGTTCGTCAGCAGCAGCATTTGTATAGACTGACATTTTAATATACTCTACCTAACTTCGCCTAGTATGAAAATAATTCGTTTGAACATTACTGTAAATAATATCCGCGAATACAGTTTTAATATTATTTATACACATTATAACGTCCTCAGTTGTAAAGATGCATGCTATACAAGTCGCAAGGCCCAACACAAATGTATTTTCCCGCTACGTGTATTAAATTTTTTCGTCTCCGATGATATCAGTTTACGTAAGAAGTTCTGCCTGACTCATGATTGACATTATTTAGGTCTAAACGAAAGTATTTGTATTTTTTAACGTAATTACGAATATATGTCGGGATGTTAAATGGAGTTTTCAATGTTAAACTTTCAAAACAAACATTTGTTTGGAAAACATGCTCAGTATATGCAAACTGACAAAATTAAAATATAACTGTAGACACTAGACAGCAAATGCGGGACTTTCGACGAAATTTACCATTTATTTAATCCATACTATTTCTTTAATAATAAAATTTAAAGTGCTCAACTAGAAACATAATCATAAATATTGTTATATATTTTGTTTGTGCACATTAAAAAATACAATTTCACAAAGTTGTATTAATTACTATAAAATATCTAGTTAGTGTTTATGTGAATAGTGTTGCCATCTTGCATTTGCGTTGATGGGCTATAGGACCGAAAAGGGAGGCTAACGAAGGCCCGAACATTGCCGAAGTTTCAGCGAGCTGTAATGAAGAACCTCTTAGAATGCGAATTTTTCATTCTCGAAGATTTTGTTCGTTATATAAGGATTCGAGAAGTAACGAATTCGTTATGGAAACGAATAACCTGGAATAAGCCCCAATACTTAACATATGTGTGTGTCCGTATGTTTAGTGTGGTTGTGAATGCGCCTTAAGGGAGAGAACCCCACATACTATGGTATACACTTTTCACCCTTAAACATACTTACTGTCTGGTGGTAGAAGTCAGAAACAAATATGGCGGCTACAGTAGCGCCCCTGGTTGCAATTATAAAAACTAAGCACGTTAGCATCCAGGCAATTTAAAAAAAAATACTGCTGAAAAATAGCAGGTATATGGCAAACAAGAGAGTGGAGTTAAATTATTCCGAGATGGCAAACTTAATTTAAATCCAATATAGCTTATTATAAATTATCCAAGATACTGGATTGATCACAGATGGCAGCATTGTCATAATTCACGATGATAGCGATGACTTAATCCAAGATGGCAGTGACAAGATAATCCAAGATGCGGGCTGCGGCACCAGGTCACCCATCCCTCATACCACTTGTTCTCGGCCAAAACACCCTGCTCATGCTTCACCTTCAGAAAAAAATAGTCGTCTATTATCTGTTTACTTAATAAAACTTTATATAAACAAAGACACAGTGTGTTTAGACAATTAAATAGGAACCATTAAACTAAGGTACCTGTGACAGATAGTACTCTTTTTCTTCTGAGGGCAAGCTCTGCCATGTCTTGGCGAGGACCGAGTTAAGCTGCGAGTTTGTGATTCCCGGGCGAAGCCAGTGGTAGAGAACGAGCATTCTTTTCCTAAACAGCCTTTGAGCAGATTCGTCGCTAGTTTCTGCATGTTTTTCTAGCATTTTTCTGTAATTCTTGGATGTATCCTAATGGAAAAAATAAGTACAATAAAATATATAATTTATTAACATATGCATTTTTATACTTCAATGAGCACACATCACAAATATTTATCTCCTATTTACCAATGAACCAAACCCAAAGCAGATAAATTACATCGAACTAGAGCTATGCAAATGGTATACAAATTTGAATTGCACTGTGATGTCACTACATTCGTTTCTGGCCAGGCTGGCTGCAAATCCCTGCCTCTCTCGTTCACACTAGGTAAGTTTTACTCGGCTTCACTCAGGAGCTGGAAGAGTTGGGTCAAGTTGACCCAGGTCAAAAAGCGTTGACAACTCTCGGAGGAGCGAGAAAAACGCCTATTGCGTTGTTTTGATTGTATTGTAAACACGGCCTGATTGTAAATTTGTCTGAATTAGCAGATGTACAGTATTATGAAATATTAATAATGATGTAACATGAGGTGATGAAGCTCCTACAGCTGCACCAAATAATACACTATAAATTTTAAAGTGTCTGCTAATGAAATGATGAGAGGAAGCTAGAAAAATTCAACACACTCAGCTAGTCTGAAGAATAGTAACAATTCATAACTTAATGCTTTTTACTGACTTGCAATACTAACAACAAATAAATCCTTTAATATTAGTCATAATTTGTGGGCATTAAAAATATTTCGCAAATATTACCCAATTTTGAGAACTGTTTTATAGGTTAACAACCACATGCAGACAATATCATAGCATACAACTTTTAATGGTTGGAATTAAAAAATTAACATATTCATCTGCCGCAACTTTACTATCGTCGTCTAAGTTTGCCTGGAAAAAACATACAATTTTCTCAAATTTCAAACATGCCATCAAAAGTAAATTGTACAGTCAACAGCAATATGCTCGTTGTAATTTCTAGCAAACGATTTGCTCCTATTTGACCTTGCAGCTCTTCCTCAAGAGGAGGAGCTAAAAAGCACGCTCTTTTTGACCTAGGAGCATTTTGACCTGACGACAAAAAACACCCTGTGCCGTATTGTTTCTGGTGAGTAAAACGCCTAGGAGCGCCTCGGGAGCTGCAAGAGCACAAAGAGTCGCCAGGTCAAGGCCGAGTAAAACAAAACTACTTTTACATATCAGTTCAGTATGCAACACATGTTACATTCATAACTTGGGTCGTAGAGTCGAAATTGATAGAGCAAACTGCTGAAACACTTGTATACCTAGTTGGGTGTTTTAAACGAACATTAGGCAACTTTCTAAATTACCAGTATATATGAAGGGTTTTACATGCGATAGGTATGGGCCGGTACCTAGTTTTCCTGAAAAGATGTATGCACCACTTTTTTTCAGTGCCTTACGTGTATATCTGCAACTATGCTTCGTGGTTATTGACAATGTGTCTACTTGTTGACGCCTATAGAGCCGCATCCCCTTCCCTACTGAAGCCCATTGCGCACACCATGCCACCTGTTATGGAACAGGCCATAATGGTCACACAGCCTCCACATATTTGAACATACCTTACGATGATAACACAATGGGTAGCGGCATCCAGATGCCATCTCCATCGTAGTGTGCAGAGTCAATGTTAAGTGCAGTCCCTAAAACATCTGTTTAGTGTTAGCAAACTGCCCTGTTATCTCTGAGCCATGTAAGTCACACTTATCTAAACACAGTGTGTTTTGGCCTAACCAATTAATGTAAGACAACGAAGGCTACTCTTACATATGGTGATATTAGTTATAGGTCAGTAGTAACCTTGTTTCTGTACATATTATCTTTAATTCGTTTTTGTCGGTTTTAACCTCAACCATGGCAGAAACACCCTGTGCCACGTGGTCAAAGTAAACTCGCCCGTGTAGCCAGCTTTTTTCACGAAGTCTTATTTTTGCAGTTAATTATTAAAACCATAATTAGTAGTTTATGTAGTGTTTTCCCAGTTTGTTCTAATTACTATACGTAACTTTTGCTTTAATAATCAGTGCTAAATTGGCGTATCGTGAAAAAATTCAAATTCATAAAATTCACTATTTTATAAACAATCTCCCCCAAAAATTTGGGATATTGATCCTGAATAACTTTCATTCTAAGTTTTCTTATTCTTTCTTGCTTTGTATTTCTGTGTTATTGTGTTCTGAGGTATGTTTGCTGCCCTCGGCACACTGGTGCAGGGGGTGGAGGGCAATACTCGTAAGTTGGCAGTTCGCGGCATTGCTAGGGGATCGGTTCTGGGCTGCTCCATGCACCATCACTTCTTTGTTTAGTCACTAGTGTTTCTTATTATTCTACTGGAACATTTTCACGTAACGTAGCTTCTGTACCCGGAGTTAACCCTCATTAACTGCCTCTCATTACGTGCAGGGATTTAGCATAATTGAATTTGTATTTATGTGCCCTCATGGCCTTTGTCTGCAGTACCACCCATCAGATGGGCCAGGTCAGGTTCCGCTTATTGGACTGCCCTATTGTGCCTCGTATGTTGATTAACGGTGTACTTCTTCAATAATAACCACATAACCGAACCAGTGTTTCAATTATTGACTTGCTGCTTCTCAGCCTTAATGACATAGGTCCCTAGCAACCTGCCCATCCTCAAAATAAGTTATTGTAAGAGAGTCCAGTTCCCAATACTCCTGGCGATTGCTTTCTTTCAGTGCTACAGGTGTGAGGGGTACCAAAACATCTCTGCGTAAGTATGACATCGAGTAGGGAGAGTACAGAATGTTAATGCCTTGGGCATCGGCCATACGACCCTGAGGAATAGCAGGTCTCAGAGTGCCAGTTCTCGCTTAACAGGCTGGCGTCTGTCGGGTGACCGTGTCACGGTGCCCACGTGTCATGTGCTATGCACTTGTGAAACATCACCAGAGATATCTGGGTCTCTTAACCCCTCTCTGCAATCCCCATTCCGTGTAATATATTCAACTGTGTAAATAAGTAGAAGGTTACTACGATGTCACGTGTCTGTGACAAGTGACTCTCAGAGTTAAAAACGTTCTGTCATTGACCATGAAGCAGAGCAGCAGGTGTGCACATAAGCAATGAAACATGTTGGTGCAGAAATCCTTTGTGAAAACTACTGGTCACTGGTGATAGGTCTATCAAAAAAAGGATTTATTTTAGTTTCTTGAGTGCCTAAGCTTTAGAAACACTGTTTAGTCACAGTTTCATTGATTTTCCTTCATACTGAATGGTTCATGTTCAACATTTTTTCCTGCTTTGCTCGTTTCTTATGTGATGAAGAAACAACAGTAATTTATAATAAACAATACACTGTCTCTGTCACACGACTAAGCCGTCTACCAAAGACGATTATTAATTCTGGTTTTCATGCATGTATTTCGAAATACTTGTGTTCTACCTTTTTATCCTTTTTTGTCATTTTTGAAAATGTGCAACACATCTAATAGTGGGATGTTGCGTCCTCATATATTAGCTGTCATAAAACCAATTCTATATTAGAATATTGCTACACACATAACTTTAAAATTAAATTTTTATGTGCCTTCTTTTCCAGGTCTCATTTCACCATTCCTTTCTACAAATGTTCAAAGTCAGCAATAACCCTGCCAAATGCATACATAAGAGAGTAGACGACATCTTTTGCACTAAGACTGGGAATCATTACATACGTCGCCTGCTATTTTGCCATGCCAAGTTTTCAACCGTATTAACATTGTTGATAATTTTATAAAATTTTGTTACTTAAATTATTGCAGTATCCAGATACAGTACCGTAAAATGGGGTGAATAGGATCAGTAGGGGGAATAGGTTCATATTTGAAGAAATTGTAAAAAATTTAATAATTAATTGAGAAATTAATAACAATTAAAAATAGTTGTGGCATTTGAAAGGTAAAATACTGAAGAACATGAAAATGGTCAAAATTCAATTCAAAGTTGCAAAACTGAATAATTGGAGGGTTGGCAACAGTTGCTTTTGTAGAATACAATTATATTAGGCTGGCAGTGAAAAGTGAGTGTTTTTGAGGGTTGTTGGTGAAAAAGGTGCTGGCAAGAGAGATCTGGAGTTAAGGCATTGTGTTGTAATGAAGGAGAAACGAGTATTGAAGAGAGATGTGTGCAAAGCTACAAACATATTTTAATTAACAGATTATGGGCCCAGAGTTACGGAAAAGCTGGTGTAAGAATTTGGTGAGCTGGAACAGTAGGCTAGTGTGATGGCATGTGAACATCATGGACTGGCGAAATGGCAGAAATATTGGAATTGTGAACTATTAATACATTTTATGGGAAAAATTATCCTCAATGAAAATTTCAAGTTACCTGTGCACTTAAAGCTAAAGGCTTGTATAACATTGTCGTTGGAAAAATGGTAAGGCCTTAGGATGAGACAGAGTTGGAGAAGTGGACTATGAGGCATGCAAATGCTATGTTTGTACTAACCTCAGCTATGGATTTTTCGCAAATAACATTAGTTGAATACTGTGAAACACCACTTCAGATACTTGAAAAACTCGACTCTGTGTGCCAACAGTAGTCTGAATCCAACTACATGACATTATTAGAACAATTTCACAAATTGAAGATGGAGAGAAATGAAGGGGTGGTCCAGTACATTTCACGAGTGGAAAATTTGGTCAAGTTAATCAAGGAATCGGGAGAAAGCATGAGTGACACTGCTATCATCATAAAATTTCAGAGTTCGGTACCGGTAGCAGAAAAGTACCGAAATTTTCGGCAGGCATGGTTGTCAACAAAGGTAAGAAGGCAGACCATTCATAACCGCACAGCTAGATTGTTAGATGAACAGACAACTTTGATTGCATGCGAGAATCGCGAGTCTGCTTTCATAAGTGTCCAGATATAGAACTGCAAGACCACGGTCTATGAAGGTAGAGGTCTTGACACTGAGGAATAAAATGTGACTCCCTTCTTGTCGCCGAGCGCTAGTAGTAATTTGGTGGAAGATTTGACTTGTTTTTGTATTTGGCTTAGCTTCAAATGTGAAGTTGTTACCGGAATTGCGAGTATTATACGGAAGAAAAAAATGGGAACGTAATTTTGTATTGGTACACATTTTTTTACAACAGTAAAATTTAGTTTTTAAATATTTTTAATGTAGATGCACATAGCAACGATTCTAAAATTTTGTAGGGCACAAAATGATAGTTTTTGTGCGAATGTGTTCACTAAAATAATAATACACAATAGATTTCTTCAGTCTACTTTTATAAACAGTTCAACACATGCCAATGCATTTATGGACACGGAACATGTATATAATATATCAGCTTACATTATTAACATTATTTTATGTAAATAATTGCAAAAATGTTAAAACGCGAGATGTAAACAAGACAAATCGTCCACCAAATTACTACTAGCGCTCGGCGACATGAAGGGGTCACTTTCTCTTGCTGGAGAGCATAGGCAGTGTCAAGACCTCTACCTCTTAGACCGTGTGCAAGACGAAGTATTGTCGGTTACAATTGTAGGGAAGAAGGTCACATAGCCAGAGAGTGCAAGCAGCCAAGGTCAGGCAAGCAACCTTACAGAAACAGAGACTTTACTAGTGACAGAACAGCATTTGTAGTTAGTCGTCCAGTGCAGAATATTCTCAATGATACAGTTAGGTGGACAACGGACAGTGGTGCATCATGTCATACGACATATCTGAGGGACATTCTGTATGATTTCATAGAATTGACTGAAACAGTAGTGCTGGGAAACAACATTAGCTTGGCAGTTAAAGGTAAAGGCAAAGTGAAGATTAAACGACTCCTAAATAATGTGTGAGTTGAAACTACCATGAATTATGTCATGTTTGTTCCAGAGCTAAGACGAAACTTGTTTTCCGAAGGTCAGCTCACGAAAAAAGGGGATGATGGTAATAAAAGGTGGCATGAAAGCTGAAGTTTATGAAAATGGAAAATTGACTGCTGTCGGTGTACGAGTAGACAACAACCTGTACACCATGCTTTTCCAGACTTTAAGGAGGAGGGCGAGCGAAGGTGAAATAAATGTGACAGAGCACAGTTTTCAGACTTGGCATGAACGATTAGGTCATATACACAGTAAACATCTCACTGCTGTACCAGATCTGAAGTGGTGTCAAACTGGATTCACCAAATGATTTCTTTTGTGAAAGGTGTGTTTATGGCAAACAACATAAGTTACCATTTAAGCGTGTTTTGGAAAGGGCAAAGGAACCAGCAGGCCTAGCATGGTTTGTGTTTTCTCCCTGTCGTCAGAACGACGCGTTAGTGGAAAGACGTTTCGTCAAAAAAGCAAGCACGGTTCTGTTTGTCGCCCGTCAAAGCGTTTCAGATGAACGACGCGACCGTCAATACAATGACGCGGTATTTTGGCGTGTCAAGTGGCCGACAACGTACGTATATAAAATTAATATCGATAGAAACAATGTCATATTCACAGTTTCAAGTGACAAAATATATTGTTAGCTTATATAAAGCCTGCACACGGTATAAATAATACGTGCAAAGACAAACTTAAAGCTCAATTACTGTATATGTACCATAACCTATAACTTGACCATACAGCCATAACCTACATCTTGCCCGTACTGATCGCCAATACAGAAATAAGTAATACAGTTTGTATTGAATATTTTTGAAGACAAAAATAAATTGTTTTAACTGATGTATATATAGGTAATCATTGGCACTGTATTAATGTATGCATGTGTTTTGTCTGTAATTTAAACGTGTTAGTATAACCAAACCGAATGAAAGTGATGTGCGGTAGAAACAAATTCCAGTATTGTAATATTCATGGCTGAAAATATCCTGAGAAACCAGTGTTTATACGCAACGTAGTAACTTTTAAAAAACATTGCTACCGTTCGTATTGGCAAATAACCTACAAAGTTGAACCTTACAGATATCGACGAAGACTATTAAAATATTTGTAATGTTGAGCAGTACGTTTCTTATGTTCATGCATTGTCTTTTTCCGAGATAGGGAAACCATGTGTAGGGTAAAGGAGACCACAAAACATATATATTTTCCTCAAATGTAAGGCAATTTTTTTTGTTGACTGGAGAATAGTAATTATCGTCTTCTGTTATTTATTGTATATGCTCTGACAGAAAATAATTTTGTCGTATAAAATCATACATAGACTTAAAAATTATAAGATACATACTGAAATGTTAAAAATTATGTTAAGCTTTATTTACCATGTTTTATTTTACATCGTTCATATAAACAGCCAAATGAGGATACAAAAAACGATGGTCAAGTATTGATATTTTTATTTCGGCAGCAACACTACTACTATAGTGACATATACACTGACTCGTGAAATTAATATTAACAGCAAACCCCACACGACTGCCACAGAATATCGCCACTTGACCATAGTTTCTCCCAGTTCTTTTCACACGTATAGTACCTAAATTAAAGAGTCACTTGATAGTAAAAATACAGGTTAAGTGCAAATAACGTCATTCTTGTAACAGCTGTTTAATATTTTTTTCACTGAGATTTTCTACTGGCTAGAATTTGTTAGCAGATTCTCCAACACACAAAAATATCATGTCACTACTGCAAATTTCGTACCAACCTCTGCATATATTCCTCTTTGCAACCGTCGTTCATTTGACGCAATAATTATGACAGAAGCATTATGACACTACGATCCATGCTCGCATTTTCGCGCAGCTGTCATGACACTAGCGTCGTTCTAGTGACACGTCGGAGTTACGACGGTTTCGAATAAAAGAACCATGCTCGACCTGCAGGTGAGTTAATTCACAGTGATGTGTGTGGGCCTATGCCTGAACAATCTGTTAGATGGTGTAGGTATTTTGTCCTGTTTAAGGAGGACTATACCTGCTTTAAGTTTGTAAGATTCCTTAAGCATAAAAGTGAAGTACTGAGCAATTTTGTAGAAGTGGCTAATATTTGCAAGACTAAGTTTGGCAAATGTGTGCAAAGACAATGGAAGCGAGTTTATTAACGGCCAGTTCAAGGAATATTTGTGTTCACAAGGGATAGTGATGGAAACAACTTCTCCATACTCACCTGAACAACATGGATGGGCAGAGACAGAGAGAGAGAGAGAGAGAGAGAGAGAGAGAGAGAGAGAAAGAAAGAGAGAGAGAGAACCGAACTGTTATGGAGAGTGCGAGGTCAATGCTGTATTCAAAAGACATCCCACTGTACTTGTGAGCAGAAGCTGTTAATACCGCAATTTATCTGCTAAACAGAGTACCAAACTCAGTAACAAGAGACTTAATCCCGTACGAAAAGTGAACTGGCAGGAAATCATAATTACTGCACACGAGGGTGTTTGGCAGCGAGGCATTTGCACTAGTCCCTGAACAGAAGTGGAAAAAATTGTCAGAAAAGGGAAGAAAACTTATGTTTGTTGGGTATGAAGGCGATTCAAACAACGATAGGCTTTTTGATCCACAGACTCAAAAGTTACTGTATCACGAGATGTTATTTTCAGGGAAGAATCTCAGGCTGGAGTAGTAAGGGAAAACATTGCAAGAGTGTCAGTAGAGCTGGAAGAAAGAATTGTGAGTGTCCAACCTGGGAAAACTGATTGTAGAAGTGACGATGAAGATAAGTTCCTTGTTTTTGAATCAGTTGTGTCAGAAGATAAAGTGGAGAGTGACGAAATTTAGGACTCATATAAACAAAGGCATAAGAGCCAGAGAACGAGAAAACTGCCTAGCAAGTTGAAAGATTTTCAGCTTAATTTTGTCGAAGCCTTGTCAGTTGGACAGTTTCCATCGTCCTGCACCCCTACATCATTTCAGGAGGCAAAATCTAACGGTTGGGAGGAAGCAATCCAAGGTGAAATAAATGCACTTGTGGAAAATAAGACGTGGGAGATTGTACCACTTCCTAAGAATGTGAAAGTAATAGATATTAAGGGGATTTTCACCGAGAAAGAAGTAAATGGCACAGCTGTGAATAAAGCGATGTTAGTGGCATGCGGGTGTTTGCATAATGTGACAGAAGACTTGAATGCCCCAGTAGCGAGAATGTCGACCATTAGAATTCTCCTTCCTTTAGTGGTCGAGAGAAACTGGGAAGATGTGGTAATTGGACGTGAAATAAGCCTTCATATTAAATGTATATAGGAATAATCTGCAGTTTTTTTTACATAAATATCGAAAGTCTGAGTCTGTCCACCAGTACATTAAGGTCATCAGAAAAAATCATAACCGGTATGTTGGTCTTCCATCATCTTTATTTCTCCTCTAGTTTTCAATTTACTGAAGAGATCTGTCAGAGTGATAAGATAATTGTCACCAGAATCTTAATCAGCGATGTCTTCGTTATTTTAATTTTCAGCGATTACTTGATCAAATTGTATTTACTTCGTACGAGGAGCAAACTTTCAAAACCAGACATGTCCACCTTATCTAGCTGTAGAAAAAAGTGAATAAACAGTATATTTTATAGCACTAACAGAGAATAAACATACCCATTTCAATAAGACAAGTGTTTCTTTATGGAGTCTGGGTTCATACTCGTATGTAACACATCTTATTTATTTAGAAAGGGCATTTTACTCATTTTCTGGATTTTGGACACGTCTGGTTTTGAATGTTCGTTCCTCGTACAGTCGCTGTCTTCTACAGGATAAACATGATCAAGTTTTCTTTGCTTATGAGTCTCATTTGCAGTGTCCTGCTGCACAACTGCATTATTGTGAAGTTCTTTATTTTCATGTGTGAAGAACTCAACTCATTAAATGCTGTCAACGTGAATGCTACAGTAATCATGAACGCAGAAGACTATGATGTGAAAATCACCATTCTTCTGGCAGACACAGCTTACCAAACCATCACCGCAATCCAATCTAATTAAACCGAAAACCAAGAAACTTATAACTGAATCCTCCCTGCTGGAACCAACAAAGGAACAATTTATAGCTAAGGATGCCAGAACACCTACATTCTATTGCCTTCCTAAGATCCATTAAATTAGAATACCACTGTGTCCCATCGTCTATGTAATAGGATCATCAGCACACTCATTAGCCAGTTTTCTCAACAAAATACTGATGCCATATGTACCGACACCAAAGTCACCTATCAAGAACCCAGCTCACTTCGTGGAAATCCTACAACAGTTAAGAATTGAAAAAGAAGAATCCTTGTTAGATTTGATGAGGAATCACTGTTCAAAACAGTTCCAGTTTCAGTTCCAGAAGTGCTGAAACTCCTTCAAGAACAATTTGGCGAGGATATCTTGTGTACTATAATACTAGTTGGTGAATTCCATACATGTTTTAATTACAAGTAACATTTACATTTGTATTACATCTTGTTTACATACATTGTGCTCCATGCTCGTCTACACAACTGTTCACAACTATTGTGTCCATTGCTGCCAACCTTCTCGTGCTGCCATACCAAGTGTCCATAACACTCGTCCCAACCAACGGAAGCTAGCACATATATCCTAATAAAGAATGTAACAATAACACACACACAAACAGAACAAACAACAAAATTTATGCATCGCAATGTCCATACATTACTCAAAACGTTCAGGGGGTCGAACGCTGCGACCCGACCGTGTGATGATTGGGGATTGGGCGGTGTTGTTGCGGCCGAGCATACCGCCGTAAACAGCATTCTGGTCTCTGAGGTGCCGCTGGATGACTGGAGTCGTCAAATCCGTAAAACGGTGACCCAGTAGGTGAGCCGTTATGACTTGTTGCCGCAGATGTGCCATTCTGCGGACAAGGGGAAGGTGCAGGCACAATTGACACACTCGCACCCCGTCTCGCGGGTGGTAGCTCCAAATCTGCGGATGTCGACGGGATGTTCGGATGGTGGCCAGTGTCTGAAGAATTCGTAGGTTGACTCAGTCTGGAGTTTCTTGCCGGGCAGTCTCCTGCGTTTGGTGAGGTAAATTCCGTTTACCTGTTTCTGTATACCGTGGTAGAGCATCCAGTGCTGTGGTGGTGCGGTGGGGAGTACATGTAACTGTGGTGCTCGTAGTGTCTGCAATAGGTTCGTAGGATTCCGCCACGAATCGCCAACGGACATGGTCAGCCGAGACGTTTCTAATCATGATATCATTCTCTAGTTTGACCTGGTAGGCTCGCGATCCTAAGTGACAACTTATTTCTCCTGGTACCCAAACCGACTTATGTATGCCATGTTGCAGAATCCAGACCAACTCGCCAATTTGTAACTTTGGAGATGTTTCAGATGCAGGTTTCCATACTTCGTAGGATGGATGTATCTGAGTGAGATGAGTGCGAAAATTCCTCCCCATGAGCTCGGCAGGGGTTTTCCCAGTGGAGGCGGACGGACAGGTATGCATAGTCCATAATGTGCGTGTAACCCGAACGTGAATATCTGAATCGTGCAGTCTTAACAACAACTTCTTGACTGTTTGCATGGTGCGCTCAGCAAGTCCATTGGAACCTGGGTGCCAAGGTGGAGTGCACAAGTGACGTACACCATTCCATTGTAGAAAGTCATTGAACTAGTCCGAGGTGAACTGCCGTCCATTGTCAGTGACCACCACCACTGGCTTATCAAAGTCTGCAAAGATGTACCGTATGTGTGTAATGATGACTGCAGCAGATAAATTGGATACCACTTTCACAATGAGCCACTTAGAGTATGCATCAATGGCGATCAAGAAATAATGTCCTAAGAATGGTCCTGCATAATCTAGATTTACACATTCCCAGGCCTTTTCAGCTTGTGGCCAAGGACACACCACAGGCTGTGGTGGAGCGTTCGCTGTAGACTGGCAACTCTGGTATAGTTTCACTTTATTGGTAATGTCGGTGTCAAGGTTTGGCCACCACACGATGCTGCGTGCCATCGCCTTGCTGTAGTTTTCGCCTTGGTGAGTTGTATGAACCAAATCTAATACTTCTTCCCTCAAGGCTGGCGGGATCACCACACGCTCATGCCATAGAATGCAGTCCATTTGGCGACAGTGATTCCTTCTTTGAGAAGAATGGAAGAAGCGAGTCAGGTACTTTAGCTGGCCAACCTTTGTGGATGTATTCTTTCACCTGACGAAGTACGGTATCCTCGTCTGTGGCTCGCGCTAACACTCGAGGCGATAGTAATCGTATGTATGATAGTATGATAGTAAGCGTACACCAGCAGGTTCAGGGAATTGGTTCACGTCAAGAACCGGCAGGGGAAGCCTACTTAAGCAATCTGCATGACCCACTGCCGTTCCTGGTCGGTGACGTAAAGTATAGTCGAACGAGCTGAGCAGGAGTGTCCATCTCAACATGTGCAGAGACAAATGGAGTGGTGTGGACCGATCATGGACAAAGATGCCCAGCAGACGTTTATGATCGGTAATGATTGTAAATCGTCGATATGTCAGTTATGTCAACAAAATACTGATGTCATCTGTACCGACACCAAAGTCACCTATCAAGAACGCAGCTCACTTCGTAAAAATCCTACAACAGTTAAGAATTGAAAAAGAAGAATTCTTGTTAGATTTGATGAGGAATCGCTGTTCACAACAGTTCCAGTTTCAGTTCCAGAAGTGCTGAAACTCCTTCAAGAGCAATTTGGCGAGGATCCAACAAAGCCAACAGACGACCAAATCGGTAGAACACTGTGTAACCTCTTTATTATTCTCATACAAGAACATGTTTTACCTCCAGACTGAAGTCACGCCTATGGGCTCCCCCTTGTCATCACTACTAGCAAACACCTTCATTGCAGATTTTGAAGACAGAGCAATTGAATCCATCCAGCACAACCCCAAATGCTGGTTTACATGTGTGGACGATATATTTGTCATCTGGAGCTGTGGAATTCTCAAGATCTTGCTGGAATACCTGAACAGTCTACATCCCAATATCAACTTTACAATGGGATTGAAGACAGAAGGGAAATAGCAATTCCTTGATGTCATGGTAACCAACTCTGTAAATAAACGACTACGACACAGAGTATGCTGCAAAACTAACCCACACCATTAGATACCTGAATGCCAAGTTCCACCATCCACCAGCACAAAAAACAACAGCAATTTACACCTTGGTCAACCGTGTAAGCAATATCAGTGAGCCTTCAAAAGTCCTTGAAGAGCTGAATGACCATACAGCAACTCAACATGCCAACGGATACAAGAAGAAAGACTCGCAGGAAATCAACAGGAAAAGAAAATATTTGGATAAAAAGGGAAACACTAAAAAATTACAGGTTTTTATTTAGACGAACAAACAGATTCACACTCATCACACATAGTTCTACACATTATCACTCCGGTCCATTTATAGCCAACCTCGTCCGGCCTCATACCAGCGCCATTGCAGTACACTTACTCTGGCCAACCTTCACACTCCATACACTACATCTCTTTCCTTGTTCACATAACTTGATCGTAACAACAACAATCATAATAATTCCCACACCTTAGATCCATCACTACAGTATCTCTAGGTCCTAGCAACTCATTTAAAACAGTACATACCTAGGAATATGATGGCCATAAAACAAAAATAACACATTTAATCCCTACCCTAACACCCTAATTACAGTTCTCTATATCATAGAAACTCATTAAGCCTTACATACCTATGCACATGGTGGTCACAAAACCAAAAACAGAAATAACTCTCAACATCATTTTTTTTATTACTTACAAACTCAAATGCACTGGGGGTTTGATCACTCTTTTAGACCTTCTTAACACTGTCTCTTGTTCTAGAATAGGACTCGGAATCCTAGTGGGCTTGGGTGACTATTCGCAAACCCTCGGAAAACAGGTGAGCTTGGCAGGGTAATGCCCTCGATTATTGGCTCTGGTTCTACATTGAAGTTACTTTTTGTGGGGGCTATTTGTCTATGGAGGGTACTTCCTTTGTCGTGATATTGTTGCTTTAACTCCCCCACCAATTTTTTCATCTGATTAATGTGCACTAACCGAATACATGCGTCCATTTCCACTAGATATGTTACTGCAGATATTTTCTTTTTCACGATATATTTCACTGGGTCGGATGTTGGCTTAAATTTTACCAATACCTTGTCCTCTACTTGCAAACTCGGACATCTTGTGTATCCACGTATATGAATGCTCCCTTGTGGTTTAACTAGGGACAGCTGTGTACGTGGTTACCTTTTCAGTAACATCTCTGCTGGACTTAGCTCCTCCTCTGACAAGGGAATATTGCTATAAGCAAACACTCTTTGTTCTAATGTACCTTCTACTTCCCTATCCTGTAATGGTCATATTTATTCCCTACCGTAACACCCTAATTACAGTTCTCTATATCCGTAGTTTCTTTAACATCCGCTTCAATGTTTGGACAGCACGTTCTGCTGTGCCATTTGATTGTGGGTGGTAGGGGGGCCTTTGGTGGCTTTAATTCCCTTCGCTCTACAATTATCCTCAAAGTCTTGAGAATTGAATGGAGGGCCATTATCTGACAGGATTTCCACAGGGAACCCGAATACACTGAAGCAGTTATCCAGCTTTACTGCTACTTGTTCGGCGTTGGTCCCTTTCCGCATATAGTAAGCCTGAATCCACCTACTATAACTATCCACTATCAGCAGGAAGACCTTCTGATCCAACTCCCGAAATCAAGGTGAATCCTACCCCATACATCTGCCTTCGGCCATTTTGCTGTTTTGTTACCTACAGCCCTAAAATTAACTACCTGGCATTCGTCACAAGACCTAACAGTGTTTTCGATTTCCTTATCTATCCCTGGTCACCAGCAGGTGGACCTTGCTAACGCTTTTATCCTGACTACCCCGGGATGTGACATTTGAAGGCAAGAAGTTGCTCTTGTAAAGTCTTTGGAATCACCACCTTAACACCAGCTGGCAGACAACAATTTTCAATTGACAATTCCATACGTCTTTTGAAATACGGCGTTAGCTGAACATCGGTTACCTGTGTTGGTCACCCATTCTTCATGAACTCGATTACTCTTTGCAGTACCAGGTCTCTTTTTGTTTCCTCCTCTACATCCACGTAACTTAGTGGAAATTCCTGTGGTCCCAGTTGGTGCACACATTCTTCGATTAGCTAATCTGACAAGGGGATCTTAGAAAGGGCATCAGCTGGTCGTACTTGCGAAGATTTACAGTACTCTATTTTGTATGTGTAAGCTGCCAACAGTACAGCCCAGCGCTACACCCTTGCTGCCACAATGGTGGGAATGCTCTTATATGGACTTAATATGTATCTCAATGGCTGATGGTCTGACACTAGAGTAAAGGGAATACCATATAAATACTTGTGGAACTTTTTTACTGCAAATATCAAGGCTGAGGCCACTTTATCTAGCTGGGAATAGTTTCTCTGGGTACATGTTAATGTGCTAGATGCATATAATACTGTCCTTTCTACTCCATCGATTACATGAGACAATGTTGCACATACACCCCAGGGACTGGCATCTGTCATTACTACAATTGGTAGTTTAGGGTTATAGTGTACTAACAACCGGTTACTTAACAAGAGACCCTTGCATTGCTCAAAGGCATCTTTACACTGCTGTGTCCAGGACTATGGCACATTTTGCTTGGCGAGCTCTAACATAGGTGCCATCACACTTGACACACTAGGAATGAACCTACGATAAAAGTTGAGCGTACCTATGAAATACCTAAGCTGTTTACTTTCTCAGGCTCCCTGGCCTCTAGAATTGCTCTCATTTTATGGTTAGTTGGTTAGATTCCCTGGGCGTCAATCGTATGAGAAAAGTAATCAACAGTCGTCTGGAAGAATTTGCACTTATTTTTGTTTACCCGAATGTTATGATCATTTAGGCGTGACAAGACTAGGTGAACATTTTCTTTGCACTCACTATATTCTTACCAGCAATCAAGAGATCATCTAAATAACAACTCACCAGCGGCAAGCCTTTTAAAATTTCTTGCGTTATGTATTGAAAAATGCCTGGGGCACTCGGTACCCATAAAGTAAATGTGTGTATTGATATAAGCCGTATTCTGTATTGATGGTAAGGTATTTTCTCGATTCCTCCCTCACTTCTAGCTGTTGATAGGCTGATTCCAAATTTAATTCTGTTAACACAGTGCCTCCGGATAACGTGGCCATTACATCATCAAGCTTGGGGAGGGGATATAAATCTATTTTCAAGACTGGTGTCAGGGTCACCCCAAAACCACCACAGATTCTCACATCTCCTGATGGTTTAGTTACACATACTATAGGTGAAGCCCATTCGGAATATCTTACTGGAATTAAGATCCCTGCCTTACACATTGACTTTATCCTTCAGCATGTAGGGGACATCATATGCTTTATGAAACACTGGCTTACTGTCCTCTTTAAACACTAAGTTTGCCTCTTATCCTTCTATTGATTCTCCCCCATTGTTAAAAAACACCCTAGGGTAATTACCCTGCATAACACCAATTTCTGTCTGCTGTTCCTCCTTTACCACCAATAACTCATGTTCTTGGTGCCCTTCATCTGCCTTGAACCCTGTCTCCTGAACTTGTGCCGGTTATATCATCTAGGCCAAGTCCATGATTTGTCTCCAACTAGGTACTAATGCATCTAACTAACTCCTACCTAACAATGGTGTTATTTTCCTACCATAACATACCACTAACTGTAACTTATGTGATCTTTTGTTAGGCATTACCACTACTACCTGAATTTTCCCTAACACTGACAACTTCTCACCTGTTACCAACTTTAGTGATAGATCACGGTTTGTGATCTGCTTATGAGAAAAATACATATCATATGTATCAGTTGATATTATGCTAATTCCTGCCCCAGAGTCTATTTCAAATTTAATAGGTTTCCCTTCCACCTCTAAATTTTTCCTGCCCTGGTGGGCTGTTTACACTTTTCGGTAACTGTTTCACTAGACACCACACCCCTAGTCTTTCCATACTCTAAGTCTTTCTTCATCATCACAGTTCTATCAGGGAGCTCATCTTCCACAGCATGTACTCCACTTCCAGAGTATTCTGATGATTCACTGTCCCCTGACGCCTTCACTTCCTTGAGTCTTCTGTTTCTGCAAACTCTTGAGATGGGGCCCCTCTTGTGGCATGTAAAGCACTCTCAATGCTTTGTTTGACATGATGACTCGGGGTGTGGACGACCACATCTTCTACATTTATCTCGTCCCTTAAATGTTACATTGAAAAGTCTGGCCCACATGGCGGAAATCGCAGAATAACACTTACACAATTCAGGGTGTTAATATTATACTCCCGTGGGGGCATGAGATGATTAAATAAAAATTGTTCCGGCAAAATTAAAGAAAAGACTACAGCACTATCGATGTTGGTTGATACAAAGTTGTAGTTCAGCCCCGCGGGAAGGAGCTTGCCACATACACGTCCGCACTGGTCAACGTCTGGAGGTTCACTGTCATGGCCGCCGGAAAAACGGAGGTTACCCACTACTTAGCAACTAATGCTCAGCAACCACCCTCTTAAAAATTAGTAAGACATACACGACAAATCACTGAGAACAATTATTACGTTTATTATGCATGTGGCATTCTATTTATGTTTATTCTTATATACTATTTAACACTCAACTGGCCAGTTGGGCCCGTCGCTCATGACGTCACTGCCACGTGACCGCTCATAGACGTAGCGGTGTGGGTGAAGGGGAGTTGTCGCTGGACACTACTCTGACGCACTGCGGGATGGGTTCCACTCGCCGGGTAACTTCGACCCGTACGACAACTGAACTGCCCTCGTGGCCGGCTATTGTACGTCGGCGCCATTGCGCGTGCATGGCGCGGGCCCCAGGTGCACGGCCTTGTCGTGTGTTGGCGTTTGGGCTCCTGCAGTACGATTACAAATGCCTCCCCTTCAACAGCCCAAACCTGACACTCAACGACCCCCGCACCTGTGTCCCTCTCCCCGGCCCGCCGCAGGCGCCGGCGGGCAACAGCCCGCCTGATATCGTGGAGGGTTGCGTCGGAGGTGGTATATCGTCGCATCGGAGGGTTGGCACCGGAGTGGGTACGGCGGTGCATCGAGCCTCGCGCCAGCCGGGAGGGCTAGCGAAGGTCGAGGGGGGTTCAACGGCCGTCTGGGCCGCTGCTGTGTTTCCCCCCTTCTGCGCGGTGTTGCCCGCATCTTCGGCGTCGTGCCCTGGGCTGCCATAACGCGGGCGTCGTGGTCGGCGTCGACGAGGTGTACGTGACGGGCTAGCGGCGACCAAGGGGGGGGGGGTTCAACGGCCTTCGTGGCCGCCGCTGTGGTTCCCCCCTGTTGTGCTGGGTTTTCGACACTCCCTGCGTTGACGCTGTCCGGTCTTGGGTTGTCGGAGGGGGTCGGTCGGGGTCGTGGCGTTTCCTTCCCGGGCTCTTGTGGCTCCGCGTTACCTTCCCACTCCGAGGGAGAGTAACTCCGCGGGCATCGTTGGTGTTGCTGTGGGCGTCGCTCGGCTTCGTCCTCTATCTCCTCTACTGTCACCGTGAAGTGCATGTCGTCCAGCGGGCCGTCGTCTTTCCAGACCCAGCGGTCTCTTGTTGACCCTCGTTTGTCGTGTCCTGGTTCTATCCGTGTTGTTTCTATCTGCTCTGGTTCCGTCACGAGCGGTTCTCCCTACGTTGGCATCCCTGTGCCTGGTGTCGAGGGAAACAACCACTCCCATGCCGCCTCTAAGATCGTGTGCATAGCTTTAGGGGTTCGGGCTGGTCTGATGGGGGTCTCCTCGTCCGGTCGGGGTGGTGCGTCGTCTCCGGCTTGCTTTTCTGGCCAATTGTTTGCTTTGCGCGCATCGTCTGTATGGATCTTCATCCTCCTGCCCCACTCTCTTCTGACAATGTAGGACGTCGTTCCCAGTCTCTGCAGTATCCTGTATGGGCCCTGCCACCGCAGTGCGAAACCGGCACAGTAATTTCTCCCAGCATCGGATGGGGTACTGCCTTACATATACCTGAGTTCCTGGGTTCAGTTCCTTAGGTGGTCTTGTAGTTTCCGGCATTATTTTGCGCAGGTACGCATCCTGTCTTTGTCGCGCTCTCTCCACTATTTCACCGTGCGTCATTTGCAGGGGTTGCTGGGCCTGTTCTGTTCTCCTCTCTTCCTTCGCGCACGCTTCCCCTCGTCGAGCTAGCTCACGTCCCTGTACCAGTGCTGCCGGGGTTTCTCCTGTGGCCTTGTTCACTCGTCGGCGCAGGTAAAACAGTGCGTCCGGTATCTGTAGGTCCCATTGGGTGTGATCATGACCTAGGCGCAGCCTGAGTTGCTGGTTGATAGACTGATTGTGCCTTTCTGTGGGGTTAGCCCTCGGGTGGTACGTCGGGGTCGTGCGCGCTTGGATTTGGGCTTCCTTGCACAGCTGGTGCAACTGTCTGCCCGTAAATTGGCTGCCATTGTCCGTCAGGACGCCTCGGGGGTACCCCCATCTTGGGAAGTATTCGGTAGTCAATATGTGCCATATTTTTTTTGTTCGGGCACTGCTTATCGCGTACGCTTCCATCCAGTGCGTGAATTCATCCGTGACTACCAACAGGAATTGTTTGCCTCGCGTCGTGTGTGGGTAGGGTCCCATAAGATATAGTGCGATTTCCTTAAATGGCTCGGTCGGTTGGCACGAGACTTGTTGTTGCACCCCGTCACTTCTGCGCGATTTGCTCGTCTGGCATTCCCGGCAGGCGCGCACATATGCTCTCGTCTCTGCCGCGATGCCGCTGAGTCTGTTCCACCCCCGGGTGTCCTGCTAGTGGGTGGTTCTGGGCATACCGAAATACTCCCTCTCTAGCTTCTGGTGGGACGTATGTCTTCCACGTCGCTGCGCCAGGACTACGCGCTTGAATTTGGGCATTGGTTATTCGGATGTTTTCTCTTTCCCTTGCGCTCCCTTGCGCGCGTAGGTTCTGAGCGACTCGCGATGTCTGTTGGCTAGCAAGGACGTGTACCATCACCTCCGCCCAGGTGTTCGGGCCTTCCTCGTCGGGTTTGACGGTCGTCACATTTATGCACGGATGTGGTTTTAGGGCATCTGGTACGCCTGCACGGTTCTGGGCGCTCGGGGTGCGGGTCTTATTCCCAGGTGGTGTCATGGTCTCGGTTTCCTCCTCGTCTTGGAGTGTTTCTCCCGGGTCTGGGTCTCTTGACAGTAGGTCAGGCCATTCTTTTTCCTCCCCTGGCACATGCTCCACCGTGAAGTCGAAAGATTGCAACAGTAGCGCCCACCGGATGAGTTTGCCCCTGCGCCCCTGCATTGTGTCTAGCCATGTGAGACACTTGTTGTCCATGCACAGTGTGAATGGTCTCCCTCCTAGGTAGGGTCGGAACCGGCGCAAGGCCCACACTATGGCGAGGCACTCTCTCTCATTGCTGTGGTACCGACGCTCCACATCTCCGAACTTTGCACTGCCGTAACATACAATGAGTCTCGTACCATCCTCCGCAACCTGGTATGGGACTACACCTGCTCCTTCCATACTGATGTCCGTTTGGACATACAGCCTCTTCTGACTGTCTACGCAGGAGAGGATATGGCAGTTGCGAAAAGCGGTTTTGAGCTCATCGAACGCGCGTCGTGCGCTCTCTGTCCAGCGGTATTGTACCTGCGGTGACAACAAGTCCGTCAGCAGTGTCGTGATCTGTGCAAATCCCGGGATATAGTTCCGGAGCCAGTTTGCTAGTCCTATGAAACCCTGTAGCTTCATGCATGTTCGCGGTGGTTCAGTTTCCGCTATCTTCGCGAGGTGGGTCGGGTGTGCATAGTTCCCTGCCGCGCATACTACATGGCCCAGAAAGTCTAGGTTTTGTTTCCCTATATGACACTTGGTTGGCGACACTACGAAATGGTGGGTTGCTAAGCGCTCCAGCACTATACTTAAGTGGCGCACATGTTCTTCTCAGTTTCGTGACCACACAATTATGTCGTCCAAGTACGCCATTACAAATTCGCCTATATATCCCTCCAAGACCCGGGACATCATTACTGAAAAGGTCGAGGGCGCACATTTCAGGCTAAAAGGCATGACGCGGAATTGGATGCGCCTTCCGTCAAGGGTAGTAAATGCCGCTTTTTCTCTGTCCTGCTCTCTAATGGGGACCTGCATGTAGCCTGCTTTTAAATCTAACTTGGAGAATACTTTCGCGTCCCTTAGGCTAGCGAGCGCTTCGTCTACACTGATCTGCGACGGTGGCGCACTCTCTGTCACTGCATTCACCGGTCTGAAGTCCACGCAGAATCTCGTACCCCCATCCTTCTTTGACACTAGCACTATCTGCGAGTTGTATCTACTGACTGACTGCTCAATAATCCCTTCCTTCAGCATCTCCTCCACCTGTTTTCTAATGACACACTGTTCCTCGAACCCATATGCCCTAGGTCCCGTGTACACTGGTTCTTCACTTCCGGTGGGGATAGCATGCTCTGCCGCTGTGGTGGCGTGAAGCAGGTCCGAGAAGGCAAAGACGTCCTGCCGTTCTCCTAGCACTCGTTCTACTGTGTCGCTGTACATTTCTGGCACTTCATGATCTAGGTCGGCAAGTGTAACAAAGGGACTCTGGTAACAAAGGTGTCTCACTCACCGCATAGATGGTCCTCCGCTCACCCACTCCTAGGTGCATCCGTCGGACGGCGACCTCGATGACGGCCTCCTGAGCGTTCAGCAAAGGTTGGCTCAGCACCACCTCTTCCTGCAAGCCGCTCACTACCACCGCCGTCGTGGTCGTGACCTGGTCCCGCATGTGGATGGTGACGTCTGTTGTGCCCAGGGTGCGCCCGGTGCCGTTGTGGGTGGCCAGCTGCAGGATGGCTGGGTCGTGTTGGGTGCGCCCGGCGTGCGCCAGGTCCGGCTGGATGAAGGTGTGGGTAGCTGTGGTGTCTACGAGCGCCACGATGCTCCGGCCGTTCACTTCCACAGCGATCCTCATCAGCTGATCCCTGGTGCCGGCTCCATCGAGGGTGGCTTGGTGGCAGATGGTCGTATCCGACTGCATATTCGTGACTGCGGGGAGTGCGACGTCAGGTCGGGCTCCCCCACTTACTCGTTTCCCGCCAGCTGGCGGTTCGGGTTGCGTACTGGGCCAAAGAGTATGGAAGGGAGAAAGAGAGTTCACTGCCAGGTTAGACATCTTTGCTTATTTCTGTTGTGATTTTGGCTCGCTAATACTTCCAGAGGTACCAACCATGCAGCATGAAATTCTATCTGAAATAATGTGGCATGCATTGGCCATGTTTGTTTACATCGTTCGCTACAAGAGTGTGCTAGTATCGCAATCTCGTCGTTGGTGGAAATAAAAGTGTTGGTAAAGGCGATGCCGTATATTAAATGTGTGTGTGTGTAGATTGTCTTTGTGACTTGTTTTTAATTTGTAAGACCACAAAAAATATTATCTCGCCGGGGTGCGGATTTGAACTTACTTCTCTGTAGTTACCACACGCCCATTACCACTCGACTATCAGTACACACTTGAAAACTAGTTGCTATGATCAGAATATAAGTAATCTTTGCGTATTAAAAAAAAATTCATCTTTTCATTAGAATGGTCTGTTAAATATGTTTTTGAAACTTTATATTTTACTGTAAAAATTTTGTCTAACATGTCTGAACTTTGTAAAGGAACGAAAAACCCTCGTATTATTATTATTACCGATACGCGAATTAATGGATATCGTATCATTTAATAAATTGAACGTATTATGTAATTTTACTCAATCAAACGTCGCACTAACTATATTTTG